>JZLH01S0079295.1:24116-46719 GCA_001188425.1 Eucidaris tribuloides | reverse complement strand
AGGACTGCTGAGCATCTTGTAGCGTCCGACTCGTCGCTGAAACCTGTGTTTAAAAATGGCGGTATTCAGAGTTGCTGTTGAGTCACGTGGTGGTTACGCGCGTTTTTAGACTTGTAACAGACAATTCTGATGTTAATTTAATGAGGAGTGACATTAGATTAAAATTTATCAGTTTTTTGTGTTGTTTTTTTTAGATTACTTTAATGTAATACTTTTTCATGATTTTTGTGGATTTAAAAAAAAATATATATATATATATAATTGTTATTGCGCTCAAACGTATTTTACTGTTTACTTTAGTCATCTCATGAAATCCAAAAATTGCTTCACACACTGCGTTTTTGTGAAATAAACACTTGTCTTGAAAATTTTGGACGATATACGAGAAAGAACCTAAGTATCAACAGAATATTCCACAATTATGAGCACGAGTGTATAATATGATACTTACACTACTGGTATTACCCAGGTAGGCTGTGCGCCTCCACAGTATATATTTTCATGGCAAGCAGGAGTGCCATAACAGTTAATTTCGTTTAATTTGAAAACCATTATCTCATGTGATGTTTTCACTTGATAGATTGGCTAAAGAATCTAAATATATCACACTACTTCATGACTTCAGGTGAAATAAGCCAATGGTTTTCAAGCTACAGGCAACTTTAGTCGGTCCTTCTACTTGTAGCATATGCTAAGGCACTTCTGAGGGTCACACCACGTAATATTGTTACAGGGAGCTTTCATGTTGGTTTCGACAATTACACCGCAAAACATTGGGGTGTTAAATTCAACACCCTTTGTGTCAAAGTTAATATTCTTGGTGTTTGAAGTAGATACTTCGTTTGGTGCTTAAAGGCAGTGGATCTCATTTGCAAACATCCCCGCAGACCAGGAAAAGGTAACCCATGCCCTTAGGCTATTGATGAAGGGCATGTCTGTGAAATCTGGGGGTCAGTGACTGCCTAGAATTTGAAAAATGCAAAAGAAAAACAATAGCCGTTTAATGTACGTCCTATGGTAGGAATTTTTTTCTCGCGAGAAAAAATTCAAATCTGAGTCTAACGGTCACTATAACTCCACTAAAACTGAGTTTCTAGCTCCTATATTTTGCCAAAGGTTCCCAAATGGCATTTTCTTCTAATGTCATTGTATTTACACAATGTTAATTTTTAGGCATGCAAAAGAGATCCAATGCCTTTAATGTTGCCCCATCCGGAGACCACAGTGCCACTGTGTTAATCCCCATTGTGCCAAATTTATTTGGAGACTGTACAATAGGCATATGCAGATTTACGTGAAAACTTTACATTGGCACTGAATGGAAAGTGTGATAACAGTGCAATGGCAAGTCAAGGGATTTGTGATAATATTACAATGGCAAGTCAAGGGATTTGTGATAACATTACAATGGCAAGTCAAGGGATTTGTGATAACATTACAATGGCAAGTCAAGGGAGTTGTGATAACATTACAATGACAAGTCAAGGGATTTGTGATAACATTACAATGGCAAGTCAAGGGATTTGTGATAACATTACAATGGCAAGTCAAGGGATTTGTGATAACATTACAATGGCAAGTCAAGGGATTTGTGATAACATTACAATGGCAAGTCAAGGGATTTGTGATAACATTACAATGGCAAGTCAAGGGATTTGTGATAACATTACAATGGCAAGTCAAGGGATTTGTGATAACATTACAATGGCAAGTCAAGGGATTTGTGATAACATTACAATGGCAGTGCTACGCCTGCATGTAAACATGTACTTGACAATTATAGAGCTAAAAGAATTAAAAAGAATCTTCCCCTCCCACCTTAAAAAAACTTTGATGTTGTGTGGCACATTTCAAAATATTGTCGTTTCTGTATCAAGCTGATTAATGTCTGTGATTAAAAGATTTCTGCCTCACAACTTGAGGGAAACCTGTAGTCAAACCTGCAGTCAGGTGGCTTCAAAAGTGGGCCAGAGTGCCAGCCATGGGGCCAGCCTGAAAAGATGGTCTGCTGTGGAACAGGGGTCCAATTGTCCAATTTGATAAGGTTACTATTTTTCCTATATTTTCCACCCTCTCCCTTCCAGTTCAACTGCTGTGGGGCAGCCAGTTTTGAAGACTGGAGTAAGAGTGAGTGGAAGATGAGAGGCTTAGCGGGCAACCTGAGCACGCCGGCGAGTTGTTGTAAAACCATCAGTACCTACTGCTCTGTCAGGACGCATCCCTCTAATATATACCACCGGGTAAGTTAAACTATAAGTCAAGGATAAGGAACTTATTACTTTTTTAGTTTAAATCTATTGGTGCCACATACAAAATCCCACAGTCACGTTAATGTAGCATTTATCAAAGGGAAATGGGAAAATATCATAGTGCTGTAACTAGAAAGAAAACTGACTGGGAAACAAATTTATAATTATTGAAGGCAGCAAAGAAAATTATCATAGTCATGCATCTCCTTGATGTGTAATTATCAGAAAATGCTGTGACAGTGAAATTTGTTGTGTAGCTTTATCTGGGATCATTTTTTTTTATGCCTCCGCGAAGTTGCCGGAGGCATTATGTTTTCGGGTTATCCGTCTGTCCGTCCGTTACCGGTTCTCGTTACCACGATAACTTTAGAACCGCTAATCGGATTTTGATGTTACTAGGACCAAGTATGTACTATGGAGCAACAATGAACTGATTAGATTTTGGAGCTGAAAGGTCAAAGGTCACCGGGCCTAAAATATGTCTGATTTGGGCTCGTTACCGCGATAACTTGTGAATGGCCAGTCGGATTTTTATGTTACTTGGGTGAAGTATGTATTATGAAGCAACAATGAACTGATTAGATTTGGGGGTTGAAAGATCAAAGTTCACAGGGTCTAAAACATGTCTGATTTCGGCTTGTTACCACGCTAACTTAAGCAAGGCATGTTGGATTTTGAAGTAACTCGGGTGAAGTACGTATCATACGGCACCAATGAACTGAATAAATTTTGGACTTGAAAGGTCAAAGGTCACGAGGCCTGATAGACGTCTGATTTGGGCTCATTACCATGTTAACTTAAGAATGGTTGGTCGGATTTTGATGTTACTTGGGTGAAGTATGTATTATAAGGTACCAATGAAATAATCAGATTTCAGGGTTAAAAGGTCAAAGGTCGAAGGTCACAAGGCTCCATACTTGGTGTCTTTACCACGATAACATGAGAACGGCTTATCGGATATTGATATAACTTGGGTGAAGTAAGTGTTATAAGGCACCAATGAACTGATCATATTTTGGGGTTTAAGGGTCAAAGGTCACGAGGCCCCATACTTAATATCTTTACCACGATAACTTGAGAACGGCTTATCTGATATTGATGTAATTTTGGTGAAGTACGTATTATGGGGCAAAGATGAGATTGAAGAGTTGAACGGTCAAAGGTCACAATGCCCCTTACTTTCAAAATTTGGAATTGGACCGGGGTGCGGAGGCATACCCCATCGGCTGCGCGCAGCCGAATTGCTCTAGTTTTTTTATCAGTTCTGTCACTGATAGATTAATACTTGTTTATTTTCAAGTTAAAAAAAAAATCAAGACAGATCCTTCCAGCCTGTTTCATCATTTCTTTATGTAGCTTGTGTATATATTGATGTGTTTCCACTAATGTGGTTCTTTAGGTATTTTTGACTTCTCCCAATCATGTCATAGCCCTGTAATATTTGATAAAAAGTAGTAAATTTAAGGGAAAATACCTGTGTCATGTATGAAGAAGTTCAATTTACAAGAATGCTAGCCCAATGTAGCACATAAAACAATGTAGGACACGGATTAATACTACACACTGTCCTTCCGTACAAATGAAATAGACTATACAACACACACAAACACACTTGCTTAGATGCACTCAATTAAACACACCTCTATACACATATTCATGCATACCCCCAACCCAACACACACATACAG
The DNA here is from genome assembly GCA_001188425.1 of Eucidaris tribuloides. Classification (NCBI taxonomy): domain Eukaryota; kingdom Metazoa; phylum Echinodermata; class Echinoidea; order Cidaroida; family Cidaridae; genus Eucidaris; species Eucidaris tribuloides. Next base: position 42,782 of record JZLH01S0079295.1, on the reverse strand, counting down.
AAACATTTGAAATACTTTCACTTTCACGGAATATATTAGTCATGGCAGTGTTGTAAAGAGATTATAATTTATGATATGTTGTGAATGTAGTTGTATGGACCTCTTACTTGCATCATACATTCTTCTGTCCTTTCTCACTTAGGGTTGCGTCGCTGGATTAGCTCATTTTGTGGAGGATCATCTTATAATTGTGGGAGCCGTGGCCCTTGCAATAGCTGGAGTCGAGGTGAGAATGTGTGCAACGGTGGCTCCCATCCCTGGGGCACAGGAAGTATCTCACAATTCCAGGCAGTTGGGGTATAGCCAGAACTTCCATTGGGAGGGGAAGGGGGAAGCTTGATCATACAGACTTTCAAATTTAGAATATGTGAAGGTCACCACAAGGTCAAAGGTCACCGACAGGGGTCAATGACCTTTTTGAGCCTTTGTTAAGTTTTTTGAGCAAGTTTTGTTTATGGCCCATAACTTTGCCTCCGTTTGCCCAATTGAGACCAAAATTGGGTGGTAGATGTCTCATAAGGAGCTGAAGGTCACGACAAGGTCAAAGGTCACCGGCAGGGGTCAACGACTTTTTTTGAGCCCAATGTTAAGTTTTTTGAGCAAGTTTTATGGCCCATACCTTGGCCCCCATTTGACCAATTGTGACCAAACTTGGGTGGTACATGTAGATATCTCAAAGGGAGCTGAAGGTCACAAAAGGTCAAAGGTCACTGGCAGGGGTCAACGACCTTTTTGAGCCCAATGTTAAGTTTTTTGAGCAAGTTTCTATGTACGCGAAACTAGGCGAGACACTTTTTGGCTATTGCCTTGTCTATAGTGGGGATTAACCTTATGCTCTTCATCATTAAACAAAAAAAATAAATAAATATATAAATTTCCAAGTGGCATCATGCCACGAATTTGTCTCCACTGTATACAAAATCATCTTAGCAATGTTACCAATGGTTTGTTGATTTTCATGCCCGTATTTGAATCTCATAGTTTGCCAAGGTAAGATGTTGCCTGAAAATAACTTGCCAATTTGGTGTAATTTATCTTTTCATTCTGCATAATCCTGCATTCCACATGATAAAATATAACAAAAGAAAAAAAAACAACGACCATAATTTCTAATTCTACTTATTTATTTTCTTATTTTTTTCTTCATTCAGATAATGGGTCTGATCTTCTCCATGTGCCTGTACTGTCATCTCCGCTATGAAGAACAAGAACCATACTAATGAATAATGCAACAACTCCTCATTTGTATGTACATTGATTAGCATAAATTATGTTAATGATGTGTACTCAATAAGATTTGATTCACATACAATAACTTATACATTGTTCTCTTAATACACAACAATGCTTTATTATGATATTGATATGTATAAAGGGTTTTGGAAGTACCTTACTTGAATCTTAAAGGGTTTATAAGTTTTTTAATGATTGAATTTTATGTTACTTTATAATCGCAAACTATGAATTTCACTTGGTGCTACAAACATCCCTTACTTATAAATATTTGGCATGTTGGGCAGTTTTTAGTATTGTAGCTAAGCTATTGTTGCACTCTATTTGAATAGATGTTACCGTCTTTAATAAGATTCAAAGGCCCCGGAAGGAATGAGGTATAAGTCTGATAGAATTGCTTTACAATTTAACAATTTCGAGTTAGAGTGATACATGCGAATCCCGTTATAACAATGAAAGTCAGGACCCACAGTTTTTCCTCGCTATAGCCGATTGCTCGCTATAAAAGTACATGATAAAAATACAGAAAAAATGGCCCCTAAGGGACTACATATAAAGTAGCAAGACTTCTACTGCTACCGCAGTGTTTTCTCTAGTTTTGCAAATATATAAAACTGAATTTACTAACTACATACGTTACTGAACTGAAAATGTAAGTGAATGATGATTGCAACTTCTCTGTTACCAAAAATGGTGCAACGGGCAGGAAGGAGACATCACCCAGTTACATGTGCTGGCTGGTACGGGTACTTGCGCTGTGATAGGAAGTATGTACAATGCCCGGTGGTGTAGCATGCTTGACGTGTTGATGAACGTCTTGCAACAGGAGTTAATTTTACAGCACGAAACATCGCTTGTACTCGCTAGCAGATGTAAGCTGAGGTTGATACTTGCTATAACAGTGTCAATTTCCTTTGTTTTTCTTTATTTTTAGCCTGGGAATTTACCTCGCTATAGCCGAAATTTTGCTATAGCTGATCTTGCTATATGAGAAGCATAATACACGAAGGTCTATTGAAGAAAGATTGAGACCCGAGAAATGTCGTTGTAACAAGTCGGTCCTCACTATACCCATGCTTGTTATAACGGAGTTTGCCTGTACTTGATTGATCCCATATAAAAGTCACTCAAATTGCATGGAGATCACAAGTGATACTTAGTAACAGGGTTCCCAGTCAACCTGGAAATTGATGAAATCCTGGAAACTTACTTCCCCTTTTCCAGTCAGGGAATTTGAGAAAAAGTCCCTTAAATCGGAAGTTAGTTTGTCTAGTGCAGGGCTCAACAAACCCAGGTGCCCAAGTGCCTGGGTCATCTGAAAATCATGGTAGGGCACTCAGAAAAACAAAACCTGCTCGATCAGGCAGTGCCTTTTTTGGCAATGATTGATCGACAAAAACCACTTGCGCCAAGATTGATCGTCCTGCAACACAGTCTGTTTAACAATTCATCAAGCGATTGCAGTGATATGTACTTTACGAGATCTCACTAGGATATAATTTTATGTTAGAAAAATTTTGGCATTTGGATTTTGCTGTTGGGCACTTGAATCTACAATTTAAGCGCCCAACTGGGCAGGCAAAAAGGAAAAAAATAAGGTGAGGCCTGTCAGTGGTCCGACTTTCTTGCGCTTTGTCCATGGTATGGACTCGAGGCAAGAAAGAAGTAGGTGAACTTCCATCAGGGAATTTTGTTCTCATGAAATGTTTGGAACCAAGAAGAATGTGCATACCACAGATTATGCAACATGAAGGTTTACTTCTGTGTACTTGAGATTGAGAATTTTGCTCAAAGCAGTTTGGCTATGAATATGTGATCAGAGGCCAAATCTACTACACTCTTTCGCCGAGCATGTGGAAATGATGTCATTTAAATCTTCTGCTCTTGTGAAGTTTTGGAGCTTCCCGTCCCAGTCTTCCCATCATGCAGTTTGTGGATCAGGGATTTCACTCTATGGTAATGATCACAGGTGACCCAGGATTTTTCAAAGGGGGTATTTATTGGCTGCCAAATCTTGGTTGTTTACAGCTAACTAGTGATGCGACAAGCAATAAAACAAAACAGGTTCTCAGGTGTACCAGAAATCGCTTTCACGTCTGAATCATATCCGCTTGTGGCCAAACTGTGAAGCAACAAGAAAAAATAGCTTCTTGGGTCCTTCAGAAACCGGTTTCACAGCCAAGTCACATTTGTTCATGACCAAATGGTGAAGCAACAAGCAAGAAAAAAAAGGCTGTTTAAGTCTGTCAGAAAGCGCTTCCACCCACGGCCAAAGGAGCGAAACAAGCGGTCCGAAAAATGGCTCAACGACCAGGAGCAATATTCCAGGTCTGTCACAGTGGGGAGTGTTGCAGGAAAAGATGGGTGTCTTGGTGAAATGGGGAAGGGTGTGTTCTCTACTGTTTGAAACACCCCCCCCCCCCCTCCTTGGTATGCCTATGGTAATGATGGTGAATTCAGATGCCTGCAGGTAACAGATTTGCTAGGCTTTCTGTATTGTAACAAGGAATTAACAATTACCTTCAGACTTCTAAAAACAAATGAAGAATTTGATCGCAAAACAGGTTAGCCTGTTGGCTCCGGGAACCTGATGTGCCCTGTGTTAACTCTATGGGATTTTCAGAATCTGGGAGGCAACAAGTTAACTCCACTGTAGCAACTCTGGAGGAAAATGCATTTCTTTGCTGGAGTTTGTGTATGTGCCTGTGGAAAAGTACAAGTAAAACCCAAAATAGTTTGGAATTGCTTGTGGAATTTGGCTTCAAATTTCATAATGCAGCTAGGTAAGTAGGTGGCAAATGTGATGGTGTTTATAACTCAGTTTTGGTGGAAAATGGAGTTAACCCATTCTATGATCAAACTCTTCAAATCCATATCTAGGGCCTTGAGACAGCATTTTATAGATTGTGTGATGTGCAGTTCTTCTTCATTTCTTTATTTCAATATGCACATTTATAAAATGATATTTAATAATAAAATTTAATTGAATTTTATGTACGTTGTTTTGGTGTGCTTTAGGTCTATGTATTACCTTCTATGTGTTATAATTTTTCCCTGTTTCCTGTGACATTGTTAAAAAAATTTGTTGTATTCAGAATGTAATTGCGACAGTGTTGATAATCATGTGATAGTGAAACTAGACAACAAAGATATAAAAACAAAAGTACTGTAATCAAGTAGTGTGATAAATTAGATGTATAAATCATTAAATTTGGAAGTCTTAGTGGCATCTTAGTGGGTTTAGTCAATCTTGCAATTTAAGATTGTTACCATTAAATCAGTTTTAAAGTTGCATGTGTACATAATGTGTTAGTAATTCAGTGGGCATGGAAACCAAATATAATGCACATTTCTTTTTCAAGGAAAATATTAAGATCTTTGCAAATAAATGTCCATAACACTTTGGGTGCTGGGCTAAAAATCCAGGTGTGTTAACCAGGGACTGGATTGTTTTGGACTTACGTGTATAACCTTTCCAAATTGTATGATTTTCTGTACAATTGCAAATGCTATCGAGACAAGACATTTCAACTCATTTAGTTGGTTCAGTGAGTCTTCATTTTACGATAAATGTCATTGATAGGAACTACATGTACAGTCACATTTGTCATTCAAATTAAAAGGTATGGATCCAATTGTCTTTTGGGCAAACCGGTGCACCGATAGTATCTCATTGATGTTGTTCGTGGGCAAGCCGGTGCGCCAATAGCACCCAAAGTGATAAGGAACCATACATGCCAAAGATGAAACAGGTCACAAATCTTTTATTTCTTTTATTTCTTTATGTATTTATGTATTTATTTATTTATTTATTTATTTATTTATTCATTTATTTATTTATTTATACATTTTTAAATATGACTTTGAATCTCTTTTGGGGGCAATTTTTGGCTACAATATCTGTTTATAAACAATCCAAAACATCATTGGTTTACAATGATGAATATTAGACAGTGCTAGTTAACTACTCATCAGTGTGTACTTTTAATTTTATTGAAGTGTTCTGTGTTTTTTTTTCGAAAGTGCTGTACTCTGATAACCAAACATTACATTTAAACTTGGCTGAACCAAAAAGTTAGAAGTATTAAAAATATTTCTTGCTCAAAATCTATGCTTGCCTTTACTTTTATGTGTACATGTGTAGCATGCTGTATCCCATGAGAAAAAAAAAAATACAGAAAGTAATATTGCTAGTAAACAGAAAAAAGAAAATAATTTTTAATAAAATTTTCAGTGCAGGTTTAGTAATGAAAAATCCAACTTTCATAGCTTCTTTAATAGATCTTAGAAATATGTTAATTTTTTTTTCTCCAGAAAGTAATAAACATACATGTACATGTGTGTGTACTATTGGAGTTAATGGAATTATGCTGCGTAGTTTTGATTTCAACTGCAGTTATTCAAAATTATAATGACGAAGCAATTTTTGCAACTTTTTCACAATATGTATTCAAAAGAAGCGTTTGCATTTAAAAAAAGTCAGTACTTTTGTTTTCCTGTTTTCTTTATCTTTATGACAACTCACTGCAAATTTATGATGAAAGAAATACGGATAATGTTTTCAATGTGATTAAATTAAAGACTGTAAAATATGTTGAAAGGTATGATAACTTAATGCTTTTGTAGTTTTAGAAGAAAAGAATTTAAATAATGTAAATGTGAAGTTTTTAAATTATGAATTTTTAAAGAATATTATTTTTCAACAAAAAAAATACAATAGTTTTTATGTGAGTGTGTTGAGACTGGTTTTTGGCATGTAAGAGTGTATAAAGTAATGTGGATTTTAGATTTTTAGCTGATTAAGTAATATATGTACAATTTTTATCAGGATGGTCAATATGTCTGAACTGGCAATTCCACAAATTTTGAAACCTTTGAACTCTTCACCAAAAGAATTTTTTGTGAAAAACACTACTCGGTGTGTATTTTGGGGGGAATTTCCTGAATGTACACTACTGATAAGAAGTTCGCTCAAAATTACTAACTCCTTCAAAATATGTCTGAACAACAACAATTACAAAGTCAGTAAATAGAAAAAGACAAACATATACTTTCTCTTACATGAGCTTATAAGTACATGTAACTTCAGATTTTTTTTGTTTGCATAGTATGGAGCTTTAATTTTGGCCATCTTAATGGGATTATATTGTTATATCGACGATATAACAAAACAATCCCATCAAGAGAAGTATCGTCAAAATCAATCTGATTTTGAGGAATTGCCATGCTTTAGATAAGAATGTGTCTGTAATGTATGTATGTACTGTACTGTATGTGTATATTCAGTGACAATTGATTGTAAAGTGTCAATTGCTGTTACTCTGAAATGTTATCATCATTCGTACTGTTTTTAAAGTGTATCTTGTATGCAAATCATAGACTGAATGAATGAATGATTGTGATTTTGCATGTGTAATCAAGAGATTTGAACTCTTAATTTGTAGAAAGAGTCTACAATAAATATTTCTTGAGGAAATTCAATGATTTTGAGTGATTAGTACTTGTATATGATTAAAAATGATTAGAATAATAATAATTCATTTGCATATGAATAAAATACACTTTGCAGTTTTACTGTATAAATTGTACACCTTTCCCAAACCCAGAACAAGACATCACCAAAGTCAATAACATTTTCATTGTTGAATGTTAATGAGATAATGCTTAAAGTGATAGGCTAACATTGTGGAGCTTCAATTTAGAAAATTGTCAAATTTTGATATCTAAACTACATAGTAGTGTTCATATGGACAAATAAACACCCTAGAATAAACAAGTTTGGAAAGTTACACTGCCAATGCCAAGTTATGCATGAATAAACAATTAAAACTCGGGGCGAGTTTAAATAGCGTAGGTGTACACACAGTAAGTCTATGGGAGAAAATGGGCAGGTGAATCTGATCAACTTACAATTTTCACTTTTTAAAAGCACTGAATAATCATTTTGAAATACAATTTTTTCAGGGCGTCATTTTTAGACCCTACCAAAGACAATGGTAGCATGGGGAATCATGTAGCTCAGATTTTTTTAACTGTGGTAAATTATAGCCAATACCTGTAAGCTATGCATTCATCTTAAGTCATTGATTTTAACCACACGTCATACAACTTATAGGGGAATTTGCTGTAGACTACTCCTCTGTATGAATCTTCTCTTGTTGGTGTATTGTATTTTACTGTAAGTATAAATTGATAATTTATATGTATCTGTATTTATGCCTCCTTTTACTGCTCATGTTTATCCACTTAATGGTTTTTAGTAGTAGTGCAAGTTCTATAGCATCTGTAAATATTGCAGTGGTATATATTTGGTAATGTGTAAAAAAGTAATTTCAAGAAGTACTATCAGCAAGCAAGGTAACTTTAAAGTGGGTAATACGCTAATTTATGATATTATTAAATTAAGGCCATGTGAGTGTCACTCTATGATTTCACTAAATTTCATAACACCTTGGATTTTTATGCCTCCGCAACGAAGTTGCCGGAGGCATCATGTTTTCGGGTTGTCCGTCCGTGCGTCCGTGCGTCCGTCCGTCCGTCCGTCCGTCCTTCCGTCCGTTACCGGATCTCGTTACCGCGATAACTTGAGAACCCCCGATCGGATTTTGATGTAACTAGGACCAAGTATGTACTATGAGCCACCAACGAACTGATTAGATTTTGGAGCTGAAAGGTCAAAGGTCAAAGGTCACCAGGCCTTAAATTTGCTGATTTGGGCTCGTTACCGCGATAACTTGAGAGGCGGCTGATCGGATTTCAATGTAAACTGTGGTGAAGTATGTATTATGAGGCCACCAATGAACTGATTTTAGGATTTTTGGTAGCTGAAAGGGTCAAATGGTCAAAGTGTCACCGGGCCTAAATGTTGTCTGATTTGGGCTCGTTACCACGATTAACTTTGAGAACGGCCAGTTGAATTTTCTCGCTAACTTGGGGTGATAGTATGTATATGAGCCACCATGAACTGATTAGATTTTTGAGTTCATAAGTCGTCAAAAGGTCAAAGTCACCGGGCTAAAATATGTCGGGAATTCGGTCGTTACCGCAATTAACTTGCAAGGCCGGCTGGTCGGTTGCTCATGTAACTTGGGGCTGAAAGTATGTATTATAAGCACCAATAAACTGATTAGTTTTGGCATGAAAGGCTCAAAGGTCACTGCGTCGCAGCGGGCCTAAAATATGGTCTGATTTGGGCTCGTTACCGCGATAACTGAGAACGGGTAGTCTTGAATTTTCATGTTAACCTTGGTTGAAGTATGTATTACGAGCCACAATGAACTGGGTTTAGATTTTGGAGTTCAAAGCGTCAAAAAGGTCAAAGGTCATCCGGGCCTAAATATGTCTTGATTTGGGCTCGTTACCGTGATTTTACCTGGAGCGGCTGGTCGGATTGTTATGTACTTGGGCTGAAGTATTGTATTATGAGACACCAATGACTGATTAGATTTTTGGGTAGGCTGAAAGGTCAAAGGTTCACGAGGCCTGATAGATGTCTAATTGTTTCATTACATGTTCAATTAAGAATGGTATGGCTCGATTTTAATGTTACTTTGGTGAAGTATGTATTATAAGGTACCAATGAAATAATCAGATTTTAGGGTTAAAAGGTCAAAGGTCGAAGGTCACAAGGCTCCGTACTTCGTGTCTTTACCACGATAACATGAGAACGGCTTATCGGATATTGATGTAACTGGGGTGAAGTACATGTAAGTGTTATAAGGTACCAATGAACTGAGCATATTTGGGGGTTTAACGGTCAAAGGTCAAAGGTCACGAGGACCCATACTTAATATCTTTACCACGATAACTTGAGAACAGCTTATCGGATATTGATGTAAATTGGGTGAAGTATGTTTTATGTGGCATAAATGAAATTTCAGAGTTGAACGGTCAAAGGTTACAATGCCCTGTACATTCAAAGTTTGGAATTGGACGGGGGTGCGGAGGCATACCCCATCGGCTGCGCGCAGCCGAATTGCTCTAGTTTTTTTCATATTTCTGAAATGCGAAGAAACAAATTTGTTTTAATCATAGTATTACTGGGATTAGATATCACCCATTCATAAGATATGTTTTCTCTTGTCCATGCACAGTAAGTACTATATTCAAGAGTGAGAAATTGTTCCAAGTGTTTCTAATTGTTTCACTGCAACTGGAAGCAAATTGCATTTACATTGCCTTTCGGAGAGTAATTTGCCTCAAATCCATGACATTTAGAAAGTCCAAAACAGGGAGGGGCTTCTGTTCCAAATATCAAAAGCACTACATGTATGCCCATAAACATGGAATTTGTGTTCTGTTGTCCCAAACTTACAGTAATTATGCTGTGTATTGATGTAATGTTTTACCACATTTGTGCTCCAAATTGCATGTAGCTGTTCTTATCTTCTGGATTCTGGATGAAACGTTAAACAGAATAGTGTAAATACACTTAATACTGCAGTGTTCAGATATTCTAATATAGTAATCTGCATGCACCTGTACATCATGTAGGAAGAAAAAGTAATTTCTGGTATCTAAAAAGATTTGAGATGCCCTTTAGAAATAAATGCAACTAAGTGTTATGTGCAGTGGTTATCTATGAGTACTTTATCTTCCAAAAAAAATATTAGGAAAAAAAAAGTGAAGTATTAGAAAGAATCCTCTGCAACATACTGTAGTATAAGTCTATCACCACTTGTTTCTGATGTACTGGTTGGGTTTTCTGTAGTACTAAATTAATAACCAAGTATATATTTATTAGTATACATGTAGAGAGATTGAAGTGTGCTTGTCTCTTTTTACAATCATAATGGCATGTTAATTGCATTTGTAATGTTGTAACTCTTTTGAATTCTTAAATAAAATCCTCCTTTGTACCAAACCATGTTTGAAGTGTTACCATGTTTAAGATGTGATACAGTATAATTATATTTTAAGATATATCTCAGTTTCACTTATATATATATATATACACACACACACACACACACACACACACATGCACACGCACACTCACGTAGGGTGGGGGGGGGGAGGGGGTGGGGGTGGGTTTACACCCACATTGCATATTCTACCTAAATTTTGTTTCACTGTTACTTCACACCGTGTACAAGTCGTAAGACGTGTTAATGTCCTTATACATGTACATGTTCATTGTGTAATGGCTGTCTTCAAGTGATGGTTAAAACACATACAGACCAATGCCAGCTACATTGTGGGGTTAAGAGTGTACATTGCGGAGTGATTTGCATGTCTGCATGTCCAAGTGTGTGTGTGTGTCCAGGTGTTTTTTGTATGTGTTGGTATATAGTGTGCTACACTGTGGGGTGAATGTTGTTAGAACACAGCATTGTGGGGTGAATATTGGTAGAACATAGCATTGTAGGGTTATTTGCATTGTGGGGTTAGCCCCACAATGTTGATATTGGGTGCTATACAGGTGGGATCGACATATACAATGTATACCACACAAAATCACCACTGGGAGATTTTCTGCAACATGCCCTCTACGATGATTTATCATGATTTATCATGTTTTTACACGTAATGTTGTGGGTTTAAACCCACAATGCTATTTCTACCCACATCACCCCACAATCTACACATAGCTATGGTAAGAGCACACACACACACACACACACACACACACACACACACACAGTCACACCGTCACACACACAATCGCACATACACACCACCACACACACACAATCACAGTATCACACCATCACACATACAAACACACACCAATGCACACGTTACATACACACACATATACACAATCCCGTCACACATACAGACACACACATAATCACACCGTCACACAAACACACGACACACACACATGCACACACACATACAATCACACCGTCACACATACACACACCAATACACACATATGCACACATACATAAAAACATACATACACACATCTACACAAACACACAACAAAAGAATTATAAAATAAACACAGAGAAACTGATGTGCTGGATTGTAATATTGGGTCGTTTTTATGATTACATCATTTGTTACAAGAAGTCTAGCTCAAGAGTAAGTCAAGTCGATTTCTATTAAATTTGAACAATCCACATTGTTTGCATATTTTCAATTTGTAAAGAGTAATTTAGAAACTAAACCCTTTGTTACCCATTGAAACAAAAATGATGACATATCATGGTGAATTGAAATTGATATGGCAATTTTATGAATATCAAAACAGTGTAATGTGTGAAACCAATATGTCAAAAATACCAAAAAATATCAAATGTGATGGTTTAAGCCCCAAAATTCTAAGGAATCCACCACACTATCCATTTTCCCAATCATGACTCATTTTGTGTTTGTCTGTACAGTTATATCAATGAGTTTATTTTGTAGACTAATAGGAGCAAAAATTCCTTCAAATTAGCCTTCGGAGGTCTAGCACCCCAATGGCTCATATTTTTTTCGACAAAATTAATTTACAATGTTCTTATCGGAATTATTCATTCTTGCTAACTAAAGCACTAAACCTGTCCTACACTCAATCTGATTGGCTGGAAGTAGCCTTGCACACCTTCAGTGACCAATCACAAAGCAAGTACTATAACGCTAGAGTTTCATCTTCAAATTAGCATTAGGTAGTCCAATAAGACTTGACAAGTCCAACAGAAAAAAAAAATTACAAGAACAGTTGTGTTTCAAACCAAGTCAATGAAAGCAAGATATGTTCTAAAAAATGTCCAATATGATCAATATTACAAATCACATCAAAGTCACACTTTTGACTTCTAATCTTAAGTCCTCCTCCCATTTTCGTGTAATCCAAAAAAATTAACATCAAAACTTAACAAAAACAAAACGATGGCATCTAAACACATGTATTAGCTTGCTACAACATTAAGTCATATACGTAAGTTAATAAAATTATGACCTAACACATTAAAGTAGTAAGTATTGCATGAATGGAAAACAAAATTTCTGAGTTGACATAATTTTGTTAAAATAAGCTAATAAATAGTTGCCTTGTTAATTACCAGGGTAAATAAATAAGAGTACTCAAAACATGAAATATTCACTACATAAACAGCCCTCTACGAAAACTGTTTTTAAATACATACAGGTATGTCCTGAACTATTAAAAAAATGCCTAAAAAGCGATAAATTAAGAAAGCCCGCCACACAACAATAGGTATTATATGTACTAAAAAAACACCTTGAATTCATAAAAGCACCAATAACTGAATGAATACTATAACACATTTTTTTTTTGGAGTTTCACCATGAAACATATTTAAAATATGAAAGCAGAAAATCAGTAATATATATCTGTATTTGATTTTTGTTTGTACATGATTAAATACTACAGTATACTACAACAGTAACAAAGATTTTTAAAAATTCAGCTAAGATGGACAGATATTTTTATACTTGGGAACATGGTCTTCATTACGATGCAATGATGAGAATATTTGAACTAAATTCATGTACATGTAGTTTCATATCTTAAAAGACCAAATTCCATTTGTTTCCATACCTCATGAATTTAAATGTGCAAAAAGGTAGTAATTTGGCACGTTCGATTGATGTGCATTTTTTTAATACGAAAGGAAGAAATTTTATGAAAATGGAATTTCCATGTACAAAAAAAAATCAAATTTGATTACAGATTTTAAATCCCCTTAAATTACATGCCTGTATCTTTTCCCTGCATTTAAAATTACACATAACTTCAATCTCAAAATTGTAGCCACTGTCATTGAAATTATTGCCCAGATCTAGCACACCAGCCAATCACTGACCTTTGACCTTTTGACCTTTACGACCATGTGTCAAGGTCAAGAAGATGTGAATTAAAGCTTTATCTAATTACAATAAAAACACATTTTTTCCTACATGTATTTTTAACATGCAATTACATAAGATAACCTACAAATGGTTAGTACCTGTATGTATATAGTACACATTAACAAGAATATCAAAATTGAGCATTTTTCCCTACAAAGTACTGCAAAATACAAGTAAAATGCATACATGTAATATCAAAAAATGTTCTGAATGCAAATGCAAATTTATAACATTGGCTACTGGAGCTAGTACAGAGAATTTTTACAGGAAAATTTATTTGCATTATTGCATAATGATTACAGATGCTGGATGGAAAATGAATATTTATAAGGAAGCCTCATGCATATTCATACATGTATATTGAAATCAGTATGCATAAATGTATCACCAGTGACAATTCATTGAAAATGGAACATGCAAAGACCATGTTGCTGATAAAACATATTATTCAACATCTGAATAAAGTGCATGCATAACAATTACAGAAAACTTCATGGCACAAGGTGATAAATATTATCAAAATTGTATTATTAAACATGTTAAATACTATTATCTTTCATGACCATATTCTCCCACTGTAAAGGCACAATTTTATTAGATAAAAAGTGAATTAAATATATTTGAAAACAACTTTGACTAAGATAATCCCATAATATACATCATGAATTGTTAATTTGATGATAAAACATCACATTCAATGAATTGTTTGAAGACTGTAGAATTGTGTATTTCACCTTTTTAGAGGCCACTACTAAATACTGTGCAGTAATCAGCAAATCCACAATATATGTTCATTACATTCTGTCCAAAATCCCTTGTATAAACATGTCAAAACCACTTGTTATACATGAAAGACCAGATCCTAAATTAAAATGTGTATCCACAGGCAATATATTTTGTATGTTTATCTTTAAATATTATCGTAAATGTGTAAGATAGACTTAAAACTCAAAATAACATTTGAATTTATCATTTTTTCCACATCACCTTTCTGTACATAAATACACTGTACCAACACTTACATCTAAACTCCATTTAACAGTTTACGTTGTCAAAATGTACCAAAAAACTACTTCATTTGTTTTTTAACATTCCTTCCTAGCCGATCTTGAGCAAATATAGTTTAGCCAATGCAATCATGTGCTCTCAGTTAGAATAAACTTATTCCATAATGACATGCAAAAATTGCAACTGTTGTAAAAATAATACAAAATAAAACCCCAAATTTTTACATCCCTTTATTTGCTGATAGAATATAAATGGTCTGTAAGAACATGTTATAGTTTCCCAATTATATTCCAAATTAATGTGAGAAGAGTTGCATGCTCAAGGGCCAACCAGACCCCCCCCCCCCCCCCCCCCCCCACACAGAGCCAAAAGAGTTCCGCCCCTGGCAAGCAAAAAGAAATTTTTACCACCTTTTCTGCTTTCAACGCCTGATTTTCTCATTTTTAGTTCCACCTCCCTAAGATATGCACCTCCCCACACCAAGTTAGTTCCACCTCCGCAAGATGTGCACCTCCCCATGCCCAAACCAGCCTACGCCCCTGATGCTATCCCCAAGCTTTTTCAAAAAATTAGAGTTTAATCAAATTTATTTCATACACTTTTCTTACAATAACATACAATACATGATTAGACAATTCTGTTATATTTGCAAAACATGGCATAAGATGGACTTAACTGTATGGATAAATCAGACAAAATTTTGTCTTCAATTCAAGATTCACATACATCAATTCACAAAAAAGCCCCTTAACTAAATTTCCATACAAAATCATACTGACAAACTATACTTGAATGCAAAATACTTTTATCACCTCAAAGACATAACAACATGTCTAACTATAATAGCGATATACTTGAAAATGAATACTGTTTTTTGTTAGCAATTTGACCATATACAGGCATAGGTATAAAACAAACAACTTTACAGTGCTAGGCTAGGTGTTTGTCCCTGTTTTTGTTTCTGATTTTCTTGCTTAACAGCCAGTACGCACTATATACATACAATTTGCTCACAGTATACAACGCTAGACAGAGTAACAATGACAATTGAACAGTGGCATTGTCATCAATGTATCATTGAAACAAATCAGTTATCAACACATTTACATGTTAATAAGTAAAACCTGTTAGGTGTATCAATGGAAGACTGAATTTATAACATCTTTTACTCTCTCTTGACTAGAATTTAAGAATTTTTCTTGGTGTACATGATCAAAACCAAGATGTCAGAGCTCATCCTGATCTTTGAAACCTTTTTTCCATTTAAAATAGAAGGCAAACAGCTCTCTGATTCTTTCTTTCTACTGAAATGCTAATTAATTCACCCTGTATTTTGTATCGTTTCACTAATCTGTCTTCAGTGATGCCAAAATTGCACCACTCTGAACAAATCAGAAACTTTCGCCTACTTGACAAAGTGATAATATCTACAAAATTATGAACGCCTTGCTAAAAACTTTCAGAGCTTCATGATACATCATGTACATGAAACTTGGAAGATAAACTGTAGTCATAACACAGCTGCCTGACTCAACATAGAATACTGTAAAACCAGAAATTTTCGTGAGCATTTAACTTTTGCGAATTTCCCGAGGAGTCGATATTCGCGAAAATAAAATGCACGCGAAGACTTGTGTCTACACATCTTTTTGAATGCCAATATCAATACAATACCAATACTGTACAAGTCAAATTACTTGAGATAATAGTGTGCCTTCACTACACGACGGTCGCAATGTACTTCTACATTTGATAAAACATTGTATTAGAGGCACTGAAACTAATAATTTCTGTTAATTGTTGTGATCATTTATTAATAATATACCCAAACGCTACATGTTATTTTTTCATGCTTGGTGATTCCCGAAAGATTCATGCACGCGAAATGGCCAACGGCTCCTGTTCGCGAAAGTTTCATGTCACAAAATTATAGTGTTTTACAGTATTCAGTGCCTTAATCTGAACTTGCAGTATTGATGTTTTAGCAAGATGTTTTCGTCATGTAGCAGGTGGAGTGTCATAACTGTCAAATGTCTATCACTGCAAAATGCACAAATAATCATTGAATAAATTAATGAAACACAAATAGTGGAGAAAAAAAATCCACTGAGGAATTTAAAATTCTCACAGTGTTTACATAAAGATTAAATTACATCTCAAACCTCAAAAAATGTTGAAAGTTTGGTGGTGGAGAGAAAGAGGATCTTTCTGTTCCACTGATGAAAACATAAATTGTTACAAAACATGAATACATTTTGCATTATCTTTTTTCTGACATGAATACCAGTTTATGTTTTGAATACTACAGTTTTGTTCATTGAGATTACCCTGGGTTGTATATGTTGCAATGAATTAAGACTGGTAAGTAAGGCTATGCATGACTAGAGCAGTAAAACTTTCTTACGAATACAAGTGGTTTAACGATAGTTGTACTACTGAATTGCGGGATGTCGTAAAAACATTTCATACAATTCTTGTTCTTACGTATTTCCATAAACATATACACTGTAAATATGAAATACTGGGGTGGCAAATTGAAACGTTTCAAACCAATTTTGTGCATGACGATGACAAAAAACATTGCTTTATTTCCTAGGTTGAGGAATTGTTTATTACAATTATCTATTTTCAGATGATAATATGGATTAGCACCTGATTACAGTTTGGTGTGAATGGATTTATGCCAGTGTTATATAGCCTGGCCTAGTTCACACTGGTATATCCGTAGAAATGGTTTAGCACAGAAGAACTACAACACTAGATTAATTTGCAATGTGAACTGAACTCCAGCTCAGCATTAATGCTAATCAATGTCGTGTTTACATATTTCAAGATTATGCGATTGGTTGTAAAAGGGTAACACCACTGTGACCAATTTTCCACCATTTGCTAAAACTATACTTGGGGTTTAAGGGTTAATATGTCTCTTTAAGTTGATGTACATGAGTCTAAGTGGGAGCACCAATTCGGCACCACACTGGAGTATAATCTAGTTTGCGGAAATGAATGAGTTTTGGAGATAGCATGTGTTAACTTTGAGGTTTGTGAGATCTTCTTCCGAGAGTGCACTGACGCCGATGAATCTAAGACTTGACGAGCTGAGTCTAGTCGCCATACACACCAGAGTCAGTTCCTCTGACTCGCCACCGCGGCCAACTTGGTGAAAATCGTAGAAGAGAGCTTGGAAAAACGTGTGTAGCTTAAAAAGACCGACCGACCAATCCCGTACACTGATTATACTACTACACCTGCCACTAAACCTGCGTGGAATAAAAAGGTGGAAATACATCTGAGTGTTAGGGAGACAAACATAATTACACCTTGTGTGTATATATTTATATAATACACACATATATGTTTTATATACTTACTTATTTATATGAATACATATATGTATATACCGGTATATATTCATATATAATCATGACAAAACACTGTCTATTTCTAATTGATAAATCTTCCGATATTCTACTCATCAAGAAATCAGCTACTCATTTTGATTATTGTGAATTATTTGTTTGCCATTTCAAGTCAAATATTATCAACATGCTAGCGTAATTACTTGTTAGTCTAGTTAGTCTGTGCATAGCAAATTTACTCATCAAGCACATGCATTTCATTAATACTTTGTGGTATGCAGTGACAAACAATACTATCTACTTTCCCTAGTAAACTGAATCATGGAAGTGATTCCTTTAAAACTGATGAAACAAAACTATAAACTTTTATACCTTTTAAACACAATCTGAGTGTTAGGATTGTTGCAACTTATAACACACAACTCATTCATCCCGCACACACAACTGATTCATCCCTTTAAGATCATGCAATAATGTGTGCATTATTCCATGCATACATAAGGTTGCAATTTTTCAATCTCGTGTTGAAGAGCAGGTCAGAGGTCAACGTACCATAATTGATAAATGTAGAAAATCCAAATGCACTCAGTCCCATATACACACACCACAAATACCAAGCTTGACATGCCCTTGCTTATTATAACACCTTTATTAATTTTCACACTGTGGACAAATTTGTTCTTGCAAAAGCAGTTGAATGCGTGTGTGTTTTTTCCACTCCGAATCAATTTAAATTCATTTAGATCATAAAATAAATATATAACTTAAAATAAATGGCAGTCACTGTACTAGTTAGGTACCCTTTTAAAGGCAGTGGATCTCATTTGCAAACATCCCCGCAGACCAGGAAAAGATAACCCATGCCCTTGGGCTGTTAATGAAGGACATGTCTGTGAAATCTGGGAGGTCAGTGATAACCTAAAATTTGAAAAATGCGAAAGATAAACAATAGCCGTTTAGTGTACGTTCTATGGTAGGAATTTTTTCCTCGCGAGAAAAAATTCAAATCAGAGTCTAACGGTCACTATAATTCCACTAAAACTGAGTTTCTAGCTCCTGTATTTTGCTGAAGGTTCCCAGGTGGCATTTTCTTCTAAATGCCATTGTATTTTCACAATGTTAATTTTTAGGCATGCAAAAGAGATCCCCTGCCTTTAAAGCAAATTCAATTATTTATGCATTTATTAAGTTAGTTATATTTCTTAATCATTTGTCTTAAAGATTGTGTCAGGGATGTGCAAGTCCATTACTTCCCTTC
>JZLH01S0079293.1:1046-27003 GCA_001188425.1 Eucidaris tribuloides | reverse complement strand
CTTGCTTTCCACCAGCATTACAATAATACAAAAATACACATAAACCTTTCATACAATAACAATGATAACATACGAATATCAACATGAGTCTTCTTTTACCGATAACAAGTTATATAATGATATGTTAAGAGTTTGGGCTTCAAAAAGTGTACCGGGGCAAGTTACATTATGGTTTGTAAGGTAAGTTGGAAACGTGAAAATTGGAATATTACAAAAGAGCAAATGCGTAAATGTTGATTACTTTAACTGTAATTGAGTGATAATGAAATTATCGTTTAGCGTTGAGATTGAACTTGTGGATTGAGTTTGGAACAAAAGACTGGCGGAAGCGTGCTCGGTTTGTGCGTGGCACGCGCAACTGATGCCGGAGCGATTGAATGTGTAATTTTTGTTAAGCGGATGAGATCGGTCTTTCATGTTTTTTCCATTTTGGACAGGACTCTTTGTTCGAACAGACTACTTAGTGAAGGCAAGTCCTGTCCTATTATTCTCTGGGCTACCCTTCTTACACGGTCCATGTGATCCCGGTTGAGTTGTGTCCCGTTTCCAAAGTAGCAAATCAGATTGTAGGTGAGTACACTTTGGATTAGGGCCTGATAAAATAGCGTGCAAGATTGTTCGGCGTCAACATGTACATTGTTCAGCATTCGGAGAAAGTGAATTCTTTGATTGCGATTTCCTTACGGAGAAGCTGTAGTGTTATTTGTTCCAGTCAAGTGTTGTAGTAATTTGTATTCAAGATACTTGTATTCATCCAGCCTGTTCAATCTCTTTGCCATTGATAAACGCAGGGCTGATGTGGCCTCTGATTTTCTTTCGAAAATCAAACAATTATTCTTTGGTTTTGCGATTGACATTTAACTGAGATGGTGAGCGTCACACATTTCACAGAAACTAGTTACTTGTCACGTATCATGTGATATTACTCTGTCGTTAGAAAACGGTGATGACCGTCATCGTCAGCGTATTTGATTATCGAGCACTTTCATTTCTCTGACACATTTACTCGTATACAAAGAGAACAGGCGTGGGGACATTTCACACAGCCCCTGTGGTGCTCCTGCTGCTAATTACTCTGGTTTCGATGATAAACCTCCCATCTAACAACTAGGTCTAATCTAACAAAAAAGTTGTGAAGCCAAAGCACAATTTGGGTGGAATATTCATATCCATAGTTGCGATTTGCGAGAAGGTGGCTGGCTTGATGGTATTAAACGCCACTAGAAAAATCAAAACAAACAGAGCCCTAACAAAGTTCCTACTTACATTAAGTGTTGATAAATTCCATGCAAAAACAGTTTAACACTGCATCATCTACTCCTCTGTTTTTGCTGTAGCGAATCTGAAGTGGTGAGATGATCACATTGCGGTGAATCGATGAGCTGTATTCAACATAATGTTTTGCTAGGCCCATTTTCATCGGGGCATTACAAGTAATCGTGAAACTGGCCTGAAATCCTTGAAAATCAACACATTTTTTATTTTTTGGTACGGGGGCAATTGTGACGTTTTCCACAAAAGTGAGGGTACCGTAAATTGATCCAACGAGTTCCTGAAACAATGTTGGGAAAGAGCAGTATGAGCTGATCCTTGCCAGCCTTAGACTTTGTTACACAATTTTATCCGGGAACCTGGGCTTTTGTTCAATGGAAGATTGCAAACAACCTTCTCACATCATGTTCTGTGACATACAGTTTATTTCCATTATTCTCTTGTAATTTGAGTTTGAACGAGTAGTAACAATATTTGCATTTTGACCGTCTAAATCGGTATCATCAATCGTGCAATTAGGAAAATATTTAGGCCCTCAACAAATTCTTCCGTTTGCGCCCACTGTAGAGTTGGATTTGGCTTTTATAACTGTCAAATTTTGCAATGTTTTCCAGGCTGATTGTATCATTGTCCCGAAAACCTTTTTTGATTCTATCTTTCTGAGCTTCTTACATTTCTAAAATCTGTTTCATTTTATCTTGCTTTCTGCTAAGTCTTTCTTTAACCATCGTTATTACCCTGAGACCTGCCGCTCTCTTTTCTGCCTTTAAATAGATTCCTTAACTCTTGATGTAAACCAAGCTTTATGCTCGTTTGGAATACGGTGGTTAGCTCTACGTGGTATGGAAAGTATATATATAACAGTATATACCTAAGGACTAATTCTATCAGACAACGATAAAAAAAACAGGATCCACAGAGTAGCTAATACTAGCAGTGTTTACCTGCCACGACGGATATTGACATTAGTTATTTAGAATAAGTCAACATTTGACTGGAAAAATTTTCACAGGGAGAATCTTGCATTGTTTACTTTTATCTAAGTAGTTAAGCCCAAGTCATGGTACCCCCATCATGCCATATTACTTTTAAGACGGAATTAATTATTCAAAATTCAGAGGGTATGAAGACAATTGGTTGTATCTTCAAAACAAATTTGAATGAACAACAGCTACAAGTTTACCGTTTAAACTATTTTTTATAAAAGTTACCTCCATTCTCAGCAGATGATTAATAGTATTAATGAAATTTGATATAGCAGTTAGCGCGACGCAATTCGGGGCGCAGTTTTCCTACGCCTGTATTTATTTCAAACAAATATGAAATTTAGAACAGAAGAGGCCAAAATATCATGCCCACTATGTTAGCGCTTGGATCTAAGTTTAGGTCAAATAATGTTATACTATCATATTTGGTTAAGGACATGGTTTTTAAAAAAAAACCCCCCCCTTTTAAAAAAGCCGCCGCAACGCAAATGCTTGCAATTTTGCACGATTCGTTACAATTAAATCACACAATCGTAATAATTAGTTTGCTCCATTACCATTTTACTAGCCCAAAGCTAACAACATGACCATAACTCTTCAGCAACATCTATGGCAATATTCACTAGTATCAATAATGAAAATAAAATGAAGCGAGATCTAAAGAAAATATTTAATGTAACAATCGATCATAATTTATCCCTTTAATTTCAGTGGGGTGTAACGACCTAAAATGTTTACTATTACCACCGCTGTCGGCTGAAACATATCCATTGGTATCCAAAACATTAATTCGTGATTAATTTGTCACAAAACTTGAAAGTTCTTAATTTCGCGTTGATGTCTATCGGCGGAATTAACATAATGGAAAGTAGGCTGATTAGTATTAGCCCACGTGAACACAAATGCAAAATTCTCCCCTTACTGTAAGCGCAGGCGACATATGCTTAACCAAGTATCAATCTCTTTTCAAGAAGACATCAGGTTCAGTAATGATTTAAATGCAGCATAACTGAAGAACGCCAAGGTCGTGATACAATCAAAGATGATTGTGACTTGGTTATGTTTCGCTGTTTTTAAAATGAGTAATATTCTATAGTTAATTTTTATCATTAATTGTAAATAAGTTGTTTATATTATTATTATTAAAGAGTGGCCACGATATGGACGTCGATTTTTATCGCAAGTACTGGACCGAGTTTATGACGCGGCTGACTATATCACGGCCCTGTACGCACCCGTACATCGATGTTCAGTCTACGTTTTTTTAATGAGCTGGCACATTTTGTTTTTCTTTTCGTCTTTAAATTTGACTTTTACTCTTCACTGACTTGGAAGATATTTTCATGTCATCATAAGTGAGAATTTGACTTTAGCTCCAGGGATATATCTGGCTGGAAATTAGTAAGCAGAATGCACCACGGTTTGAACTTTATTACGACACGTTTTCATGCCAACTTCTTGCCTGCTCTCCGACCGATCCTTTAGTACGGTCCACTGCTTGTCTTCTGTCCTGCCTGCATGTACGTAAGTGCAACAACATCATCGGACATTCACCATTGCGTGTGTCAATTCACTATGACAGAAGTGTGAATAACTGATTTTATTTGCCGAATTAACTCATATTTACATCTTGATCATTAAATAGTTTAAACTCGTGAACAAGTTCGAAGGGTCGACACGGGACTGCCCATCACATGAACGCATTATTCTACATTTGATTGTCTTCGTGCTGACTTTGCTTTGTCACTCTTGCCATTCGTAAATGTTGTGCCCAATATGCCAAGTGCCTCAACCCGGCTTAAAGATGCTGCATCTACAAATTCGGACACTGTTTCATTCGTTTCAGATATTATTATTGAACTGTTCCAAAGTGAAAGATTTTTGAAGAAAATACATGATATTGTCAGAAACCATTGGCGACTTGAAGATAGCGACACTTAAAATTTTGCCAAAGCTCGAATCATTTGATAGAACAAAATGAGGGTAGGGCTGCCATGATGTTGAGTGAAACTTGAAGAGCGAAACATCGTCTCGATGAGTTGGAAAGCCGGGAAATAGAAAGGAAGGAAAACAGACTTTGAATCTGCGAAACGGGCTGCAAACTGGATCAACAGCAGTACTTGCGAGATGCGTCTTGAGAATTTTTGGTGTCGCAGAAACAAAATGGGGAGGATACGATCAAATTGTGTGTAATATTGTGTGCAGTAAGCTTGCCGTCCCCATAACGCGAAATGACAGATGCGATCGCTTCACACGACTGGAAAGCACTCGCGGATAGCAAAACATCATCGATCCATTATCGCTGAAGTTCTGTTCATACAGAGCGAACAGAATATCATTACGAGCACGTAAAAAAACTCATAGGGATCTGGATCATCAATTTTCAGAGACTCAGCGCCCCAAAATGCAGCTCTACACGAACACCTACAAAAACCCCAAAGTGTCAAAGCCAGCGTGGACTTCACGATGGCAAAATCCTGTGCCTCAATCAAAGCCTCGGGGGGGGGGGGGAAATGAGCACAACAACTGATAAGAATTCTGATAAAGATCTTTGAAAGCTTGTGAGTTGTTCATGATGGTCATATGTGACACATGTAAATCTTGAGACCAGTGCAAGATTTCTGACAAAATGAATATTCCCTGCGAACAGAGTTTTTGTCTGAACAAACTCTTACTTTAGATCCGAATTTGCAATTTTTTTACTTATTTTCTATATTATACACACGTCAAGCCTTTCATCAAATTGATGAATTTTAACTCACATTTTGGATAGAGCTTTATTTTTTGTCTTTTTTATTTTTTCTTGTATGTGTTTTTTGTTGTTAATAATGGTACCAGTTTGCTGTTTGTGTGTTACATGTTCACACCTGCTTTCAATCGAAGACAGTAACTCTTCGTTGTAGTTTATGTTCTAACCTAGCATTGCATGTTAGAATGTATTCCTAACTTTCAATTAATGACTGTTGAAAAACTCACTGCTAGTGAAAGATTATCTTGGTCGCGCGGGGGCGGGGGCTATTGCCATTTGTGGCATTGGCAGAGCTTTATCCTTTTAATTATGTGCTCCGCTGGATGCTGAGCTTTATGATACTCCTAATAGCTTTTCAATCCGTATCAATACAACTGCGATAGAACGGCCTGCAGCATTCGGGGCCTTGTCATAGTATGATATTCGAGGATTTTTTAAGAGAGGCGGGAACTTTAATGGGGCGAAATGATACTTCAAAATATTTTACTCAGCAAAACTGACTTCAATTGAACTTTTTATATAAAGTAAGGAATAATAAATCTTTTCTACCTTTCATATAAATTGTTAGCGAGCTTACAAAGCCAGCCACAAGGCATCATTATATCGTTACTGCGATTTTTTGAGTGTTTCCTTCACATGTCATTGCCTTGACGGAGACCTGGTTAGATCCAAATAATCGTGAAATACTACAGTTTTCATGGATATAATATTGTAAGTAAGAAGAACGAGTAGAAGGGAGGGAATAGCTCTTGCCATTAGGGAATGAATGGAAATACTCTTTGCGCACCAGATATTAGTGATGTTCAATAGACGTATGCGAAATTTTGTTTTATGAAATATTTAAACCCGGTAAAATATGTTATTGGTGTATAGACCTTATTAGACCACCTGGTCCAATCTAATCAAATGTCTATCTCAATC
The DNA here is from genome assembly GCA_001188425.1 of Eucidaris tribuloides. Lineage (NCBI taxonomy): Eukaryota > Metazoa > Echinodermata > Echinoidea > Cidaroida > Cidaridae > Eucidaris > Eucidaris tribuloides. The sequence continues at coordinate 21,075 of JZLH01S0079293.1, read as the reverse complement.
ATTTTAAAGGAAATATTATCTGTTCTCAAATTCTGAACATAAAGAATGCATATTGCTCGGGATTTTAATGATTGATTTGATAAATCAAACACCATGTTCTTATTGTAATGAGTTTTCTTGAAAACACATTTATGCTATTCATTCTTGCCAATGATAAGTAACAGCCTACTAGGAATAACAGATAGATCTATGGACTTTGATTGAACAACATTTATTCAAATCTATGATGAGAATTTATCCCTCCTTCTTCGGAATAATTTGGTGACAGATATCATTCTGATCACTGCCTGATTTTTTATGTATTGGGATAATGGTTTTCAGATGGATGGAGTGAAAAACATCACAATGCAGCAATGAAAGTAAATGTATGCTAACTTACATACAGTTTATGCAAACAATTAGAAGCATATAATGCTTCTTTTAATGAAATTGACAGTAAGGACCCTCAATAATTTGACACAAGATCATAGAGTCATACGTACGCGTTTAATATGTCGTTTTCCACTGAAACGTATTATCGAAAGAGAAGTTAAACAATCTTGGTACTCGTCTGAGTTTGAAAAAAGATGGTGATTCCAAAAAAAAGTGATAATTTGACATACTAGAAATTGTATCATAAAATCCTCTCAGTATCGGAAAGAATGTATATTAAATCTCGTATGCACTATACAAATGCCTGTTATTAATGCAAAAGAAAGTATTTTACTCGCAAAATTCAAAATTGAAGGTGAATATATCAAAACATGGATGCAATAATGATGCTATTACAAAGACATAAATCAAGGTTCAACAAAAAGTATCTTCAACATCGATGGTAATTATTAGAAAAACCTGAGAATGCACAACACTTTAATATATTATTTTATCAATGTTGGTAATAAAGATTGCAAGTGCGTTGTAAACAAGATTCTTATTACTCATAGAGATTTTTCTTATATGGAAACAATACAAAGTGGCATTCTAAACTATAAGGTAAAAAGAGATTATAGATTATGCCTTAGCTAAAAGAAGTGGAAGCGCTCCGGGTATGACCAATCAGCGTATCCTGTAGTTAAGAAGTAATTCACATATATGTATCCCTCTATGTTCAATTTTTAATTTGTGATTTTGAAACGGGTCAAGTACCAAAGGAATCGTGTGAATTAGCAAATTGGTTTACACATTCACGAGAACAGGGCAAGTGATGTGATTTTCAAACTACAGGCCTATTTCATTACTACCATTGTTTTCAAAGATTTTGAAAAAGATGCATTTATGTTAAGATTGCAATCTCATCTAAACAAACATGGAATTTTGTACAAAAAAAACAGTTCGGGTTCAGAGCCAAACATTCTAACATCCGTGCCTTACTAGATTTTATGTTAAATTCATCAAAAGCAATAGAAACAAAAAAAAATAAATTAGTTGAATTTTTTCTAGACTTTAAAAAGGTATTCTATGCAATTCATGAAATACTATTAGGATAAATTTGCACTTTTATGGAATTATCTCCTCTTTTTAATTTTCCATGAAAATGTGGACAATAAATTCTTCAATTCAATTCAATTCAATTATAAATTTCACACAATAATTCTTTCCAGCTGGGAGATCCACACTAGCTGGTGTAAAGTTAGTATACATTTCAACTCATTTGGTTCTTGATGCATTCTCAAGTGTTCCCAATCATGTCACTAACCATTAAAAACTGTTACGTCATTGGGAGAATTCGAGAACCAAACGAGTTGAGACATAATATACGAAAATATACAATAACTAGAATGCATATTCGGGCTGGAATGATTACTTGAGGAGAAACAAGCCTTCATTTATCTGCATTGAATTAAAAGTTTTACCCGAATAGACAATCAACTCATATAAAGCTACTTAACAATTTTGAATGTCACCGCAATTCCTGATAATAATTGTACAACAAAGAGGAAATGGTTGACCATGAAACTTTCACAGCAGAAATAGTATATGCAATATCATGTTTCCTACACTAGTTTCTGCTTTTCCAATCTTGCTATTATTACCCGGTTATTTTGAATTGGTAAGGAGCCTGGTTAAGTTCATATTGTCATATAAATCATGAAACATTTGTGCATTATTTGTTTTAATGTTCTAAAACAAAGACGTTTTTGATTGAGGTAGGGGCAACACTCAGAAATCTGTATCTAGAAGCGTTTATTAGTAAATAAGTTTGTATGTGGATATGCAGAGAAGACACTGCATTGCACAGCAATTGATACATTAATTTGTAATATTTGCCAATTTCATTTTCACTCGTCACTGTGTGTGTATATGTGTGTAATGCAGGTACATATCCAGCAACACGATAAACAATATTGAGCCTCTGAGACATCTAACGAGATTAAACACGCTGAGAGCGATAGAGACTTTTATACATTTTACATTAAAGTTAAAATAGAAATGATACTCTTCCAAAAAATGACGCAAAAGTTGAATTTTCCGAACAGATATAGATGTGTTCCTAACACCAAGTATGTGGTGTAATGGAGCTCATATGTGGTACCGGGGGGGGGGGGGTTTCCCTGAAAACATCCTCCTTTTTAGGGGACAATCCAACTTCTTCTTTTATCTTTTTTTGCTGACCCTTCGCTGTTTGGCCGCGACAGGTTCCTGGTTAGCCGTGGCCGTGGAACAGGTTTTTGTCAGGGTTAGAGAGGGAAAGAGTTTATAGCAAACAATATCGAGTGAAAAAAGTTAACAATCACGGTCAGTTGATCGATTTGAAAGGTTGGCAGGTGTGCACGTGCAAGAGGCACAACTAGAAGCTTTGCGTTATACTTCCCGGGAAGAGTTTATAACAAACAGTTTATATCGTATTATCGATAGGTCTTCTTCTCCTAATTGTTGTCAATATCATCATCATCATCATTCATCATCACCATCATCATCATCACCATCATCATCATCATCATCATCATCATCATCATCATCATCATCATCATTTTATCATTACATTTATACTATTATTGGTGTTCTAATATATTTGTAAACAGACCTTTACGAACTTCGGGAAGAAAAACCAAAATTGAAAATAGAAACAGAGAGAAGAACTATAGCCCACGTGTAATATTTGTTGTAAGACCACCAGTATCATCACCTTACAGGAAAACGGAGTTTTCCAGTAATAGTGCCCGAAAAAAGAAAATCCAATTGAACCGAAAATGAGTTTAAAATTCATTCCTTTAATCTAGATTTCACCATTCACCCCGCCCCTTTTTTTTTTTACTTATAATACAGGTATCTGAATGACAACAGGATATCAGACATTGGACCTCTCAGCAACGGAGCCACGGAGAGCCAAAAATAGCTTGGGCTTTTTAGGGTTAATGTAGATTTCGTCATTCACCCTCTTTCTTTTTACTCATAATGCAGGCACCTGGATGACAACAAGATATCAGACATTGGACCTCTCAGCAATCTAGCGGCATTGCGAAGGCTGTGAGTGACAAAGATGTACATATAGGCCTGTAGTGCATTGAGCGATTAGAAATTAGACAATCTTGGTAGCCTCTTCAGAAATATGTGTATGGGACCTCTTCTCTTTTGTTGGGGGGGGGGAGGATAACACTTTTTGCTGGGAATATCTGATTAATGCCCGAATAATCTCTTTTTAAAATCTCTGCTGACGGGGGTGGATGGGGTTACCAACTCTTAAGTGATAAGATAACGTGGGACGCCGTGAAAGAGATCTCACTATATTTTTCTTAAGGAATGCCCATTATTAAGTATGCTCATTAACTTTATATCAAATTCCATCTCACTGCAGTTTTCTGTAGGAATGCTCATTGTTGATATGATTTGGCACGTGAAAAGAAAATAGTCCTCAAATGTGATTTTATACTGATAGCATCATTTTTGGATGTCCAATATCAGTTATTTCTTTTAAATAGGTCTGAAAACAACTGACAAATAATTTCATAAAGCCCAAAATACCCATCGACTACGAGAAATCGAATTGTTCTAGTCCGTTATCATCTAGTCCCGCCTTTTAAACAGTTGCATACTGTACTTAAACGAATATATACTTTATAAAAGTGGATATCTGATGAATCTTACCAAAAATAAGATAGAAAAGAATTGGTGTTACTTCAGGACAAATATATGCAATCTCAAATTCTTCCTCATCTCTGATAAATGGAATTTTGGTGCCAATCAATATGATTTCTGCACTACACTCAATAGAAATAAGGAATATCTTCACAATTGTGTTGAGGGGAGGATATCGTCGGTATAGAGCCAGAAGGGCGTTAATGCACAACCTGTTGAGAACCAGAAGGGCGCTATCACTGTACAAAGTCAATTGCGTTAACGCCCTTCTGGTCGACAATGTATTTTGCGTTAACGTCCTTCTGGTTCCATACTAACGATATTTTAAATTATATCCCACATAAGTATGTTTGACCAATGAGATTCTAGAATTTGGCACTCGTGACAGAGATACATTTTCTGCCAACATTTGCACCAAAGTACTATCACATATGTGATAGTTTCAAAGTTCTATCACATATGTGATATACACTTTCGTTAGCACTCAGGGGCAACGCACTTTTACCTGCGATTACAATCGAAAATGGTATCGCTCGCATTTTATCGACCACGGATCATGCCTACGCGCCGCGCGCTGAAGGTCTACGAAACGAGCAGGGCATGTAGTGCAATGCATGCTGCGCGTATGCGCTAGCTACAGCGAAGCGCCGCGCGCAGGGCGGCAAACCACAAACAGATAATTTTTGGTGCGTCGCGTGTCGATCGTTCACATACTGTGCGATCGATCGATCGATCGAGGCGCTAGCTAGCTCGCGATCGATCGCGTGATTGAGCTAGCTGCGCTGCATGCAGACAACTCTTGAGTGTGTCAAGCGGGCTGCGGGTGTCGAGCTCGATCCGCGATCGAGAGCCCAAATTCATAGGTGGAATTTATAGATTTTGGTTAGACTTGAGATCTAGCCTGACAGTTTCTGTTTATCCGACTAGAACTTCGTGGACTTTGATCAGTCGGACCCTAATCTTGCTTTTGGTCCTTGGGGAAAATGAGTGATTTCTTATGGCTGTCTCGTCTCGGAGTCTCGTCGTCGAGTCAGTATAGTTGAAGTCTGTAGACCCTCCTCGATTTCACCGAGGAAAATTAAACGGCAAACCTGTACTTTAGTTTAGGAAACCTGGCAATGTAAGTACAATAGCAGTTCTAAATACCGTTCAAAATCATTCTGGACATATTCTTACATACCAGCTCTTTCCAATTCTTGTTCATTTGATAAAAAATAACGTACAGTTTGGACGAAAATACTGGCCAAAAACACGAGTGTCAGCGATTGTTTCGTCCACGGCGGTCTGACTTTACGCTGCACTAACTACAGTGCTGAAGGCACTAACACTAGTAACAGTAACACTACAGTAACAGTTCGATCTAACTTACAGATTCAACTTCCATTTCGTCTGTCTGCCATGTGTGTGAGTACCATGATAATGTTAAAATTATGTTTGTAGATGACTGTTTGTACTGTAGGCCTACCGTATTCTTTATTGTCGACGCGATCGCCGGTTGTTTTGTAGCATTCGGCTGTAACGTTAAATTTACTGTGCCAGCACCTTCAGTATGCACGCGAGCGTGCGTGCGGGTTGTTGGCTTGTTGCGGTCCCGGTTGCATATACGTAACGTTAGAATCTAGTCTAGCGTTACGTTGGATCGTAAATATTCAGCGCGATTTATTTTGACGTAAGAATTTTCGGTGTGAACTGTTAATGATATAAGGGTCTATATTAGTGACTCCAGTCTATTATTATAATAAAAATCTCAAGTTATTCGACCGATGTGGGATATAAAGCAAATAATCATCTCCTATTTCTCGGGCGATGGATTACAATGCTAACAATCACCTCGGTGATCCTTGAGGTTACTATCAGCCCTCGCCGCCTTCGGCTCGGCCTGATAGTCACCTCGCGGATCACCTTGGCGATGTTAGATTGTACCATCACCCTCGTAGTCGATGATTATTTGCTTATTACAAATTAATATGCATGTCTCGAATAATCAACGTAGGTTGTTACAATATTGACCTACTGCCTGAACATGTACTATGTACTGCATATTATCAACAAATAATTTTTAGCACCAGAATTTCAAATGCAAATTTTCTGTGCAGCACTCGTATACTCTCGTTGTATCCAAATATAACTTCTATATGAACGATCCATGCGACTGGTTATGCATGCATGACCTCACTGGCTAATGAAAGAAATGTAATCGTTTATTTGACCATATCAACAGTGGCATATCTAAAGGGGGCAGAGGGGCAATTGCCTCGGGCGCCACTCTAAGGGGGCGCAAAAATGCAAAAATGCAAAAAAAACAACAACAACAACAACAAAAAAAACACGAGAAAGAGAAAGATGAAAAAGGAAGGAAAATTATGAACCTTATAGGAATTATGCGCCCCTTCCTCCCAGTCCACATGATAAAGTGCGTTAGAAAAATGAGATTTATAGGGTTATCAGTACATACATTTTTTTAAAGCTCGGTCGCTCCGCTCCCTCCCATAATTTTGCAAAGACAATCTACTACACTTGGTCGGTCTTTCCTTTGTTGGGGGCAAGGCGGATCTAGCTTTTTAGGGGGGGGGGGGTGTGACCCAAGGGCATCGATCATTTTTTTTCGGAGGGGGCAATAGTGAAATGATGTCAAAAATTTTCGGCGCGCGCTCCGCGTACCAACTTACAAATTGAAATAATGTGCTTGTTAAATAGTATTTTGTAATACTAAATTTAAAGCCACTGGCTAACATTTACCACAGTTAAAAAAAAATCTAAGCTACATGATGCCCCATGCTACCAGTTTCTTTGATAAGGTCTAAAAATGAATACCTGAAAAATTGTATTTCAAAATGATTATTTAGTGCTTTAAAAAAGTGAAAATCGTAAGTTGACCGGATTCACCTGTCCATTTCCTCCCATAGACTTACTGTGTGTAGATCTAAGCTATTTTTATTCGCCCCGAGTATTAATTGTTTATTAATTTATATCTTGCCACTGATGGCATAAATTTCCAAACTTTTGTATTCTAGGGTGTTTATTTGTCCATTCAATCACTACTATATAGCTCAGATATCAAAGTTTGACAATTTTTTTTTTCTAAATTGAAGCTACACAATGTCAGCCTATCACTTTAACGGTGTTGTAGTGCTTTCCATTGCTTTTAAACTATGATGGTGTTTTTTTTCGATATGCACATCACATTTTCGCGTGGCAGTCCAAGGGGGGGGGGGGCATTTAACCCCCTAACCCCCGCCACGGTGGGGGAGGTGGTGGGCGCAATTTCATTATTTGCACCGGGCGGAATAATCCCTACATACGCCACTGCATATCAATTAAAGGGATGCGCCGCTCGTAATCCATGTACGCTTATTTATATTACGCTTGCCCCTATTGCAAGACCGTGCGTAACACTGAACTCTATGCTACGCAGTGTAGAGTTCAGTGGTGCGTAACAACAATCGTGGGGCTGCGAACATAATTGCCGTTGAGGGTCAGTTGGGTTTAGTTCGCCTTTCTTCGGGTGAATACGTGCTGCATAGGGAATTGCACACAATTCGTGAGCACTTGTTTTCCGAAAGTATACGGGCATTTTTGAATATTACCCGAGCTGGGCCACCTCCAAACCACCACGATATGCGACTTTTTGGTCCCTTTAATAGACATGTTATGAGATGATGTTTCAGGATACAGTAACATGTACAATCGATTGTAACTTAATTGTAAATTTAATAAAAATTACTATAGAAGTTACAACAGTTTTATGCATTATACTTATACTTTTTATGCATACGGCCCAATATTGCCGCTATCGCAGCTTACTGTTATAGCAAATGGCTCTAATGTGCGGAATGTAACAAGATTTTTTTTTTTATGTCAACTGTAAAATTGGCATAATGTGATGTGTGTGTGTTGCTTTTTTTCTATACAGGGTGGCCCAGAAAGAATACTACACCTGCGATCGCTAGTTTCTTCAACTTCATCTGCAATATGTCACTGACTTTTGTTTCAGTGGTTAGAACATTATTTCCCCAACAATATGATACCATGATCATTGATTTTGAGTCATTTGTTTGGATCCTGCGGCCATTTTTCCGACGAATGTCGTTTCCCAAATTTGCAAAATTTTCATCAGCGGCAGTCATCCGAACACTGAGGTATTATCGCGTCCCAGCGATATCATACCAGACAATGGAGATGTAGCTCACATCGTCTTCCTTATGAAAGCGAGGGCATTCTCGTCCTTTGTCTCGACGGAGCTATGCTATGGCACACCGTAACGCAAGAATTTTTCGGTGTTCTGATGATCGCTGGAGTTTAAAAAAATAGCAAATGTAAAAAATTGAATTGCCTCAGAAAAATAGCTCTAAGATCCAAACACCTCAATCAAAATGAATGAGCATGGTATCATTTTGTTGGAAAAGAATGTTCTGACCCATGAAATAGTCACTTATGACATTTTGTGGATGATGAAGAAGTTAACGATCGCATGTGTATCATTCTTTCTGGACCACGCTATACAATAGGCCCTATGTCAGCGAACAGTAACATTCACTGTATTACATGCAGTTACAGTGACAGTAAAATAGTGACCCATATTGTTGTCTTGATGCAAGCGGTATATCAGTAAATGCGACACAGATTTCATATTCAATGCACTGAGCCGACGAAATTAAAATGTCATTCAAAATCTAGTGTGGATAAATGTTACTCACCCATTTTAGTTTTTATTTTGTCTATGTGTGTTAAATGCAGGTATCTTTCCAGCAACAAGATATCAAATATTGAAGCTCTCAGGACTCTTACGAGATTGGAAACACTGTAAGTATCTAGGGTGTCAACAATTTTCCTTATTAATCAGATTTAATTAAAATTGCTTATTGCTTCCCTACAATGATTTATCATTTATGATTGATGATGATGATACTACTACGACTACTAATATTATTATTATTTTGGTATTGGTATTGGTATTTATTTCCGTAGGTATCAAAACAAATTAAAAATATTCGGCTGGATAGCCTCATTCAGCGTAGCAAAAACGCTGTTTTTCAAGAGGGTCCATTTATATATTCAAAATCAAATTTAAACTAAGAAATCGTTAAAGGTATATACAATGAAAGAAACTTACAAACTTAACCATAAACTATAATAAATTGAAGTGAATGTCTCGTTACATAAATACCTACACAATAAATCAATTTAATCTAAAACAAGGAAGTAAACACAGTAAAGTATAATATTTACAATTAAAATTACAAAAATAGACGTATGAACGAAAAGTACAATTTTTAGCTATATACATGTCTTGAAGTCACCTAGAAAAACAGCTTACTCAATATAAATCAAATAAATTCGAAATGAATTAGGAGTGAACAAATCATTTCCGTGTTCTATTCTACATATATGGCAAAATTTGTTCGTTTAGGTGCACTTTGAATGCATTTAAACTGGGGGCTTTTTTGGTATTCACAGGTAGTTCATTGAAACTTGTACTACTTCTGTAAGAAACTGTTCGTTTACAATAATTACTCCTTGGTTTTGGAATACAAAGATTATATTCAGAGCGTAATAAATATACAGTTTCCTTGACCTTAAAAAAATCACTAACGTAAGATGGAGTAAGACTATTTAAAGCCTTATAGACCAACTGCAGAAGATGTTTTGGGTGTCCTAGTTAGCGATGCAGAATTGCTTGTCCTAGTCAAGGATTATGTCGTGTGAGTTATGTCTTCACTTGAACATGATTAACGGTGGAATCGAATGGATGCTAGTGAAGTTGAATGATAGATCGCTTTGTGCGCGATCGATGTTTTTCAGTTTTTGTGCATCAAATGTCTGACTCTTTTTACCAGAGTCCCACACTATATTCTCCATAATCTAATTGTGGAAGTATGAAAGAGTTATATATTAAATTCAGATTTTCGTCTATCAACAATGCAACGATTCTTCCCATTAAAGCTAATCATTTTACTTACTTTGTTGCAAAAACTAGTAACTTGTGTATTCCAATTCAGTTCTTCATCAACATTAATACCTAGATACTTCACACAATGAACCTGGTCAAGGGTTCTTGTATTAACATTTAAATTGAGAATTTCTGTTTTGTTTAATAATTTCTTGTTGCGATAAGCTACATAATGTTTTCTCACAATTTAAACTCAGTCTATTTTCATGCATCACGCACATATTTTATTCAAGTCATTTTGTAATGATCTTGTACTGTACGAGGATTGGTATCAGAAAAATACAGTACCGTATCATCTGCATATAACTGAATATTACAAGTATCGACTGTTTTCACTATATCATTTACATAGATTTACAAAAGTAGCGGTCTCAAAATGGACCCTTGCGGAACCCATAGGAAATACGTTGTTCATCTGAAAAATGTTATTTATTGTTTGTAACAATTAGTCTATTTGCTAAGTATCTCTGAACCATTGATACTTGAATCATCAAAACTATGAGCTTTAATTTATTAAGAATATGTCATGATCCACTGTATCAAACGCCTTTCGTAAGTCTACGAACACTGCACCAGTATAACACTGTTTGTCCATTGCTTGGAGCCAGTCATCTGTGACCTTAACAAGAGATGTAAGTGTGGAGTGCAGTGGCCTAAACCCGGATTGCTCATAGCCAATATAGAATTAAACTTAAGGTAACTAGAAAGTTGTTTATGTACAACACGCTCCAAAAGTTTGGATACAACAGGCAACAAAGATATCGTCTGTAGTTGTTTGGCTGTTTTTTATCGCCCTTTTTAAACAGAGAATTACCTTTGCGACTTTCCAACGAGAAGGTACAACTTTTTCTGTAATTGATCGATTTATTAGATACGTAAGACAAGGCGTAATCTCATCAGCTGATAACTTAAGAATGTCAGATGATATTCATCAATTCCAGTTGATTTCTTATTTTTCAACTGTTGATTTGGTACCAGGACTTCATTTTCTGATACAGTCACCAGCTCAAACTTATTTCCACCCATTATCAAAAGGAAATTATTTTGGCCATCAGTATACGGAATTTCTTCAGACAAAGTTTGACCAATCGTTGCAAGAACGAATTAAATGTATTAGCCAGCTCTACATTATTTTTCACGAAAAGTTGAGATGACAGCCTTTTATTGGCAGCAAACTATCAACGTTTTCCATGCTTTTGAAGCATTGCGTTCATAATTTGTCAATTTTCCAACATAATGATTTTTCTTCAATTTTCTCACTTCCCTTGTTATTCTATTCGCAATTGTCTATATCGACTCATTAAATTACCATCTTTCTCTTTATAAGCTCTTTTCTTTAATTTATCTCTTTTTTTATGAGTTTATGAATATGAGATTCATCCACGGACACGTTTGTTGTCTTACTCGTTTTTCTTAATTGCATATGTTTGTTAACTACATGCATAAGTAATTCTTCCATTTACATACAGCGTCATTCAAGTTTGAACACTTTGTAACATTCTGCCATGGTAAATCTTTAAGATCTTGTTTGAACTTGACAATATAATCCCGTTATGTTTCTATAGCGTATATGACGAGGTTCAGACTTTGGAGATTTTCCTTTCCAAATCATATAACTCATAGAGTGATCACTCATGCCTATATGTATTACACAGATTTCTTAACATAGTTTATTAATTAGTAAGCATATGATCTATCAATGTTGCTGATCTTTGAGTGATTCTTGTCGTTCACATGTATTGATCTGTTCCATTGAATACAAATTATTTACATTGACATATTTAACACAGATAGAATTGCACATATTCATAATGTCACAGTTTATGTCACCCATCACTATAACATCGGTACAAAAGCTATCAAAAATTGAAGTACGTTTTCGTAATATCTATAACTTCTATTTGGTATTCGGTGGCCTATACCAGTTAACCAAAAATATGGGTTTTGATTTTTGCAGGCAAATTTTAATACAGACAGCTTCCAACTGAGATAAGGCTGCATTATCAACGATCTGATAGTCAATACCGTATTTTATGTAAATTGCCACACCCCCTCCTTTTCGGTCTCTGTCTTTCCGAATTATATTGTACATAGGAATAGATATTTCATTCTCGAAAATTGTTTCATCTAATCTTGTTTCATTTAAAGCAAAAACATCTACTTTGTTATCATTAAGAAACGATCGAATCTCATCCATATTTTTCAATAGACTTGCAATGTTCAGATGAGTGAACTTTAAACCCTTTTCTGACAGTTCATTAAACCTACACATACGATTATGATCACATGACATCTTTGACACTAACGGAGCAGTCTTTTCGCCGTGTTCAGGCAATCCACCCAATCCCTCGGGAAGACGCGGCCTCTTGGTAATTTCTTTTTGACTTTCTCGTAGCGATCTCCCTGAAAATGCGAGCTGTTGACCGCATCAGCATACGATGATTTTGGCTGTTGATGAGTGTAAGGGACAGCACCTGCTCCTTTATATGGTGAGTGGTATTCCCCTCTGAGATGGCGAATGATGTTCACCGCCAAAGCACGAACACCAGATCTGTTCAGGTGAACTCCATCCCGTGCAAGCTGAGATGTATCGATATTCGAGTTGTTGACGAACATCCACCCTCTTGCAATGGCTAGTTGTTTTAGTGCGCCGTTCACATTGTCACACTTCATCGAAATAGCGTGACTCTCGTTCCGACGATGAATGATTGACGATATCGCTATTGATTTCACCGCGGTAGATTGGAGGACCTGCTCACAAAGCGAAACAACTTTGGCTACAATCTCATCCTCATGCTCAGCGGCGATGTTGTTCGATCCGATGTGGAGGATGACTTCATCAACTTCCAGGCGTTGGGCTTCCGAACAGACTAGGTCGCTGACGTCCTCGATCCTGGCACCAGGGAGTGTCTTGCACACCACTCGCTTGCCGCGGGAGAGCTTAGCTGCATCAATATATTTAGTTAAAGAGTCTCCCACGAGGAGAACATCAGCTCCACGTCCACTGGTGGAGTTGCCATTATCTCTGGTTCTTGATTGATGGAACTTGATACTCTGTTTCATCTGGTATTCATGGAGCTGATACTCCACGCGTACGTTTGGTTGCTGCTGCGCCGAATACTTTCGTTGCTTGCCGTAATTTACACTTGATTTTCCTGTGTTTTCCTCGCGTTTCTCGTCACTGCCAACAGTGTTCATTGATTCATCGTCACTTTCAACCTCAAGGACCTCAAAACGATTTTGAGTAGCGATTGTTGACACGAAATGTTCGACGGTGGGTTTATCACTATCGGTACGTGAAGCAGCGTTGTCGAACCTGTCCACAGGCTGGCGACTGTCCTCATTTTGCTCTTCGTCAAGCAATCTGCGCCTACAGCTAGAGCAATAGTCTGTGGTTCCTTTTGCTAACTTCTCCTCAACGAGTTTTAATCTGGCATCTAGTCCCCTAATTACATCAAGAGCCTCCTTGAGCATTTGCCTGATTGTTACACTGTCATTTCCACTCAAGACTTCCGCGTTTTCAGCTTCACCATTGTCAATAGATACTTTGGGGGACTCATTCTGAGCATCTCAAAGACGGCTTTCAACTTCAAGAGCTTTTTTTCAAACGCTGAAGCAGCGCCGCCTTTGAGCCATTTTTTGGAAGACCACGTTTTTGCAGTTCCGAACGAAGTTCTTTGACGTGAAATCCCTTAATGTTTGATGACCTCATACTTGGTGACAATCAAAGTTCAACTTCAAACAATATGTGCGCGGCTCGCGCCGCTATCAGTCTTAAGCGTTGGCACAAAGGCTTGTTGCGCGTAGATATTAGCGCGTAAATTGCGCTTAATGTCGCGAAAGTAAAAACAATTTGAAATTATGACAACTCAATTTTACAAAAAAAAAGGCACGAAAAACTTACAATATCTTAACAGAGCAATGAGTTCAGAAAACGGGATAACGACATTCAGAATCACGAGATAAACCTTGATCCATCTATACGAAACATTCGACGTAGATTGTCCAGTAAAAGGGGCATTGCCGATATTTTCCGGAGACAAGAAAAAACACGTCTTCTTTTTATAGTATTATTATTATTATTATTATTATTATTATTATTATTATCATTATTATTACTTTTATTATTATTATTATTATTATTATTATTATTATTATTATTATTATTATTAACTTTAAAGCCACAACACATACAAATTAAATACAAAACAAGGGTGGAACGAGGCAAAAGGAAACCATTACTTAATGGTAGTAGTAGTTGTTGTAGTTGTAGTAGTTGGTAGTAGTAGTATTAGTAGTAGAAGAAGTAATAGTAGTAGTAGTAGTAGAAGTAGTAGTGGTAGTAGTAGTAGTAGTAGTAGTAGTAGTAGTAGTATAACAATATTATTATTATTATCATTATTATCATTATTATTATTATTTAAAGCCACAACACATACAAATTAAATACAAAACAAGGGTGGACCGAGGCAAAAGGAAACCATTACTTAATTGCAAAATAATATTCGAAAATATATAAATTAGCAGAACAATCCAAACAAAGATCATTCGATTTCCATATATAAACTTATTTACAATTAAGGATAAAATAACTATAGAATGATCATTTTAAAACAGCAAACATAATCAAGTCAAATCATCTTTGATTGTATCACGACCATCGTCTCTTCAGTATGTGCATTTTAATCATACTAACCCGATGTCTTCTTAGTGATATTGATACTTGGTTACATAATGTCGCTGCGCTTCAGATAAAGGGAGAATTTTGCATTATGTGTTTCACGTTGGGCTAATACTAATTCACCTACTTTCCTTATGGTCTATTAGCCACCGATAGACATAAGCGAAATAAGAACTTTCAAAGTTTTGTGACAAATTGTTTCGAATTAATGTTTTGGATACCAATGGATATGTTCAGGGACAACGGTGGTAATAGTAAACATTTTAACTTGTTACACACTGAATTAAAGGGATAATTATGACGATTGTTACATTGACATTTTCTTTAAATCTCGCTTCATTTATTTCATTATTGATACCAGTAATTATTCTATAGATGTTGCTGAAGCGTTATGGTCATTTGTTAGCTTTGCTAGTACAAATGTAATGAAGGAAACTAATTATTACGATTGTGTGATTTAATTGTACGAATAATTATGCAAAATTGCAACATTTGCGTGCTTAGGGTTAATAAACATGTCCTTAACCAAATTATGATAGTATAAAATTATACTTAAACTAAGATCAACGCTAACATAGTGGGCATGATATTTTGGCCCCTCCTTTCTAAATTTTATATTTGTTTGAAATAAACACAAGGACAACTGTCTCCTGAATTACATCCGATAGCCGCATATCAATTTCATTAATACTATTAATCATCTTCTGAGAATGGGACTAACTTTTAACAAATATTTTTTTTATTCCAGTTTAAATGGTAAACTTGTAGCTGTTGTCATTCAAATATCTTTTGAATGTCACAATTGTCTCATACCCTCTGAATTTCCAATAATTTAATTCGTCTTAAAGGTATTGGCTAACATTTAGTATAGTTACAAAAATCTGAGCCACATGATTCCCCATACTACCAGTGTCTCTGATGAGGTCTAAAAATGAAGCCCTGAAAAAAATGTATTTCAAAATGATTATTTAGTGCTTTAAAAAAGTGAAAATCGTAAGTTGAACAGATTCACTTGCCCATTTCCTCCCATAGACTTACTGTGTGTACACCTAGTATATTTAAAGTCGCCCTGAGTTTTAATTGTTTATTCATGCATAACTTGCCATTGGCAGTGTAACTTTCCAAACTGTTGTATTCTAGGGTGTTTATTTGTCCATTTGAACACTACTATGTAGCTCAGATATCAAAGTTCGACAATTTTTTTTTTAAATTGAAGTTCCACGATGTTAGCCTATCACTTTAAAGGTAAAAGACTTGATGGGGGTAGTCCTCAACTTGGGCTTAACTACTCTAGAATAAAGTAAACAATGCAAGGATTCTCTTGTGAAAATTTTGCAGTCAAATGTTGACTCATTCTAGAATAACTAATGTGAATATCCGTCGTGGCAGGTAAACCTGCTGTATAGCTCTCTGTGGGTCCTATTTTTTATCGTTGTCTGATAGAACTAGTGTTCATGCTTGATTCTCCTGAAGTATATACATTTGAGACAATAATTCTTTCCAGCTGGGAGATCCACCCTAGCTGGTGTAAAGTTGGTATACATTTCAACTCATTTCGTTCTTGAGGCATTCTCAAGTGTTCCCAATCATGTCACTAACCATTAAAAACAGTTACGTCATTTGGGGGAATTCGAGAACCGAACGAGTTGAGACATAATATACCAAAGTATACAATAACTAGAATGTATATTCGGGCTGGAATGATTACTTTAGATGAGACAAGCCTTCATTTATCTGCATTGAATCGGATAGACAATCAACTCACATAAAGCTACTTATCAATTTTGAATGTTACCGCAATTCCTGATAATAATTATACAACAAAGAGGAAATGTTTGACCATGAAACTTTCACAGCAGAAATAGTATATGCAATATCATGTTTCCTACACTACTTTCTACTTTTCCAATCTTGCTATTATTACCCGGTTAGTTTGAATTGGTAAGGAGCCTGGTCAAGTTCATATTGTCATATAAATCATGACTCATTTGTGCATTATTTGTTCTAACCCGTTGGCTATGGGAACCGGATGTGCCCTGCGTTAACTCTATGTGATTTTCAGAATCTCTGAGGCAACGGGTTAATGTTCTAAAACTAAGACGTTTTTGATTGAGGTAGGGGCAACATTCAGAAATCTGCATCTAGAAGCGTTTATAAGTAAATAAGTTTGTATGTGGATATGCAGAGAAGACACTGCATTGCACAGCAATTGATACATTGATTTGTAATATTTGTCAATTTCATTTTTACTCGTCTGTGTGTGTGTATATGTGTGTAATGCAGGTACATATCCAGCAACACGATAACCAATATTGAGCCTCTGAGACATCTAACCGAGATTAAACACGCTAAGAGTGATAGAGACTTTTATACATTTTACATTAAAGTTAAAATAGAAATTATAATCTTCCAAAAAATGACGCAAAAGTTGAGTTTTCCGAACAGATATAGATGTATGTGGTGTAATGGAGCTCATACGCGGTACCGGGGGGGGGGGGGTCCCTGAAAACATCCTCCTTTTTAGGGGACAATCCATCTTCTTCTTCTTTCTTTTTTTGCTGACCCTTCGCTGGCCATGGTTTGGCCATTGAACAAATACCCCTTTACAGCATCATGGGTACGCCTACGATGTAGTCTGGCTTCCAGACAAAAGAACTTATCCTATTTCCTAGAGAAATTAGGCCTACTATCAGTTGACTGTCTTGAACTGCTACTCGGAGGGAGAAAAAGTTGCATAGTCTGGAACTGAGACTACCTACGATGGAGCTTACAGAAGGAATTTTTACCATCTAAGTTGTTCGGAATTTGATGACCTTGAACACTGGACTGATAATAATAATAAGAAGAATAAGGATACAAATAAGAATAAGACTAAGACTAAGACTAAGATTAAGACTAAGACTATTACTACCACTACTACTACTACTACTACTGCTACTACTACTACTCCTACTACTACTGCTACTACTACTACTGCTACTACTACTACTACTACTACTCCTACTACTACTACTACTACTGCTACTACTACTACTACTACTACTACTCCTACTACTACTACTACTACTACTACTACTACTAATAATAATAATAATAACGTCTTATTTACCCAGGGTAGCCATCAGTCGGATAGACTGCTCTACCAGCGTGCCCTGCATAATATACATGTTATTATTACCCTTCTCTGTTCTAGAATGCCGAGCGCCTGGCTAAAAAGCAGGAGGTGCCATTTTTAAGTCGTTGGTATGACCCCGTTGGCGCTCGAACCCACGACCTCCCGGACTAGAAGCGGACGTTCTACCATTGAGCCAACTCGCCCGTTACTTCCGGGAAAGAGTTGATAGTAAACAATTAATATCGAGTGAAAAAGTTAACAATCACGGTCAATTGAGCGATTTGAAAGGTTGGCAGGTGTGCACGTGCAAGAGGCACAACTAGAAGCTTTGCGTTATACTTCTCGGGAAGAGTTTATAACAAACAGTTAATATCGTATTATCGATAGGTCTTCTTCTCCTCATTGTTGTCAATATCATCATCATCATCATCATCATCACCATCATCATCACCATCATCATCATTATCATCATCATCATCATCATCAAAGATGTACATATAGGCCTATAATGCATGGAGCGAATAGAAATTACACAATCTTGGTAGCCTCTTCAGAAATATGTGTATGGGACCTTTTCTCGTTTTGGTTGGGGGGGGGGAGGATAACACTTTTTGCTGGGAATATCTGATTAATGCCCGAATAATCTCTTTCTAAAATCTCTGCTGTCGGGGTGGATGGGATAACCAACTCCTAAGTGATAAGATAACGTGGGACGCCGTGAAAGAGATCTCATTATAGTTTTCTTAAGGAATGCTCATTATTAGGAAAACTCATTGACTTTATATCAAATTCCATCTCACTACAGTTTTCTGTAGGAATACTCATTATTGATATGATTTGGCACGTGAAAAGAAAATAGTCCTCAAATGTGATTTTATACTGATAGCATCATTTTTGGATGTCCAATATCAGTTATTTCTTTTAAATATATATCTGAAAACAACTGACAAATAATTTCATAAAGCCCCAAATACCCATCGACTACGAGAAATCGAATAGTTGTAGTCCGTTATATTTCTTCATCCAGTCCCGCCTTTTAAACAGTTATATCCCCCTAATGCTGCATACTATACTTAAACGAATATATACTTTATAAAAGTGGATATCTTATGAATCTTACAAGAAATAAGATAGAAAAGAATTTGTGTTACTTCAGGACAAATATATGTAATCTCAAATTCTTCCTCATCTCTGATAAATGGAATTTTGGTGCCACTCAATATGATTTCTGCACTACACTCAATAGAAATAAGGAATATTTTCACAATTGCGTTGAGGGGAGGATATTTTAAATTACAAATTAATATGCATGTCTCGAATAATCAACGTAGGTTGTTACAATATTGACCTACTGCCTGAGCATGTACTATGTACTGCAACGAATAATTTTTAGCACCAGAATTTCAAATGCAAATTTTCTGTGCAGCACTCGTATACTCTCGTTGTATCCAAATATAACTTCTATATTAACGATCCATGCGACTGGTTATGCATGCATGACCTCACTGGCTTATGAAAGAAATGTAATAGTTTATTTTAATGGACCATATCAACAGTGGCGTATCTAAAGGGGGCAGAGGGGCAAGTGCCCCGGGTGCCACTTTAAGGGGGCGCAAAAATGCAAAAATGCAAAAAAAAAAAAACACGAGAAAGAGAAAGATGAAAAAGGAAGGAAAATTATGAAACTTATAGGAATTATGCGCCCCTTCCTCCCAGTCCACAAGGGTAAAGTGCGTTAGAAAAATGAGATTTATAGGGCTATCATATCAGTACATGCATTTCTTAAAGCTCGGTCGCTCCGCTCCCTCCGATAATTTTGCAAAGACAATCTATTACACTTGGTCGGTCTTTCCTTTGTTGGGGGCAAGGCGGATCTAGCTTTTTACGGGGGAGGGGTGGGGGTGACCCAGGGGCATCGATCATTTTTTTCGGAGGGGGCAACAGTGAAATGATGTCAAAAAATTTCGGCGCGCGCTCCGCGTACCAACTTACAAATTGAAATAACGTGCTTGTTAAATAGTACTTTGTTATACTAAATTTAAAGCCACTGGCTAACATTTACCACAGTTAAAAAAATCTAAGCTACATGATGCCCCATGCCACCAGTTTCTTTGATAAGGTCTAAAAATGAAGCCCTGAAAAATTGTATTTCAAAATGATTATTAAAGGTGAAAATCGTAAGTTGACCGGATTCACCTGCTTATTTCCTCCCATAGTCTTACCGTTT
>JZLH01S0079276.1:14240-31740 GCA_001188425.1 Eucidaris tribuloides | reverse complement strand
AGGTTACCATCCGCGATCAGGGATTCTCTGCCTGCATTCGCGATGCGGTAACGGCTCTATCAATCGACCGCACGCGTGCACACCGATCGCGAGTCCGCCTGGATCGCGCTCTGTTACGCGTCACAGTGAATGGCGGTTGCCTGTGGTGGCGCTCGCACGCGGCCGCAGCATACATGAGTTGCACTAGGGTCGATTTTTGACGGGCTACCCGGCCTGATTCTTCGCGCCACATAATACGTTATCAGCGACTCCGGTTTTTTTGTACTTTATTCAGTCGAAAGTTTTCATTTCAGTTTGGTGACAAAACTTGAAGGTTAAGTCATAACATTATGTACATCCATGTATACTGATTCAAGCTCTATAAAAAGAAAGCTTTAATGCAAAGTGCTTAGTGGTGAATCATGGGTACTTTCTCTATTATCTGGATCTGGAGCTGATTGGTACTCCTGACAAGCTCACATCCAGAACTGAGACTTGTAAATCAGCGACCTCATTACAATGAATGTTTGTGGTAGAGCCGCTCGAAATTTTTCAATGTCTTGAGTTGATGTTATATGTTCACGTCGAGAGTTCCATGTTCTTGCGGTTTGGAAAGATTATAGATCGGCTCGGAATTTGATGAGATAGGCGAACTGGTTTTATTTGGTGCTCTGGTGACCTCGTGTACGAGATAGAGCTGTTGCATATGGATGAATCTTGGAATGTCTCAAAGTCGACTGATTAAATGTTTATTTTCTGAAGCATACAAGGTTTGTAACTGTTCGTCTACTTTGAAGTAAGGGGAAGCTTCAACGTTAGCTGTAACTTAGATGTAACTGAACTGATTCGCTGATAGTCACTTGTAATGCACTATACTGTCGAGTTGACAGCCTTCAAGTCGCGTCTTTATTTTCTTACAAACAAGGTGTGGATAGCTACCGAACTCAAATATTCTACGTGGGGCCTAACAAGGCTTTTGTAGGCCTTGTGTTTTCACCAATTTATTGAATGCTTCTCTAATTTCGCCGGAATAAATCCTGAAACGCTATGCTTCGCCGGAAACTGTATTATATTGCCTGTTCCGTTCAATATCGGCGACAAGGTGACTCCAAGATACTTATGATACTTGTTTGGGTGTGTTTGACAGATATAAGTATAGTTGAGGAAGGTATTCTTTCTAGAATCTCATGAGTTACACTTTGCAGGTTTTAATTCCATTTGCCGTTTCTTCCATTTTGCGATCTTGTCATATCCCGTGAGGTTCGACAGTCTTCTGAGTCTTCACCGGCGACGAGGCAGTCAATCGAAAGAGACAAATTTAGTTATAGTGTCTGGGAGATATTCTACTATAACAAAGAAAGAGCAGAAGGTCTTAACACCGTTATCCTCGGGACCGAACATTAACATGAACAATTATAATTATTATTATAGATGATTTACCTTGAATGACGACTGATTGTTTTCGGTTAGTTAAAAAATCGGAAATCCAGGGAAGAAGGGAGTTTCTAACCCCGTAGTGTTCCAGTTTATGTAGTAATCGCACATGAGGCACTGTATCACTGATGAAAATTGGCACTGATGAAATTATAAAGTGGACAAAAAACCAGGTGGGTCAGTCCGATTTATATTTGCGTACAATTTTACAAATAATGCCCATTCCAGTAATTTTACATCTGTGCACAATCATACAATTGAATTGAAGAGTAATAAAAATATTGTGTTTAAGTAACATCTATCACAGACATGACAGAGTTGCCAATTCCAGTGAATCCATTTGCGTGAGAATCCCATAGGCCAGTGGCAGTGATATAAGTGAGAGGTCCAAATGCGTGAAATTACAATGTATGGAAGATCAAAGAAAATTTTGGTGTGAGAAAGAGCCAAAATGTGGGAGTCTCGCACTAAATGCGTGAGAGTTGGCAGCCCTGTAATGTATCATGTCTATAGAGTCTAGTCTAGTAGAATCTAGATGAGTGAGATTACCATTTTGAGTACTGAAAAAATAAGGAAAGCAAAAAGATAATATGAAGAGAACAATTGTCATTAATTATTATCTCCTCTGTGCAGAGTAAATTCAGCATGTAAAGAGTTAAATTGTAGGCCATAATTACCAAATGGCATATTGTCTTAAAGTCATTTGTAATTTTCCTAAATAATTTTCTGACATTTCTGAATTGTAACGTTACACAAAATTTTATTTACTGAACTTGTGTTAACCTTTGTTATTGGCAGATTTTTGGAAGTTCCAGAACGTGATGAATTCCGTAGCAGTCTCTCCCGCGACCAGAAGCACAGCCCCACCAGTATCCAGCCTGGACTCGCCGAGAAATGCCTCCCCCATGATGCTGCTTTCTAACGGGAGAGTGGGTAGGCACGGAAAGGACTCTCTAGCCCTGATGTGGCCGACCTCAAACGACGAGGTCAGACAGTGTTCGCTGTCGCCGTCGTCCACCACAAATCTGGGGGGCACTCTCACCAGCAGTCACAGACGGGACACAATAAAACTGGACAGTCCCCACGGAGAGGGGACGGCATCGCTCGACCGAACGACCGAGGTCGTGGTTTGTCCATCTGGGCAGACAGTCGTCCGGATGCAAGCGTCGTTTGAAGCAGTTCTGAGTTCTCCGAAAGCTAAACAGATGCTGGGAACACCTGGCAGCAATAACAGCAAACAGTTGGCCCTTTTCCCCCATAGCCCTCGTTCTCCGTCATGGGATAAGTCTAGGAGTAACGGTCCCAAGACTCCCAGCTATACTTCACTGATGTCACCGAAGGGGGATGGGAGTGGGACACGTTCACCTCTTCCACCTGGTATGTTTGGCTCAAGTCGATTGCTGAAGTAGAGAAAATTTATGCAGTAGGGTAGGGAGTTGGGTGACCAGACATTTAAGTTTCTGAAATTATGTCATAAGAAAAGTAATTTTTAAATGATCAGACATAAAATTTGCATAAATCTCAAGGTTATGAGAGATAAAGAAGAAATTGCATGGTAGAATCTGTAAGTTCACAGTGTATAAATTCTGTTCAATAAACGCTGCATTGGTTGTGCGAGTTCCCGGTGTCGTGTGTACGGGACATTTTAAGAGATTATTTTAAGTCTCACAGCAAAATCTTGAGCGATTGAAGGATTTTTTTATGTAATAAAAGTACTATGGCCTAGGCTAGTGAAGTAAATGACAACAACAAAAATTTGTTTTATGGGTGAATTAGAGAATGCAGAAACGATTCTTTGTGTTTTTTTTTTTTTTTTTTTTTTCGTTTTTTTTTTTTTTTTTTATTTTTTTCTTTCGTGTCGTTAGGAGAACGCAAGGAAAGTCAATGTTTTTGAAAATATTGAAGTTATGCCAAAAACTGCTGTGAAGTTGCGCATAATAATAAATTGACTAAATATACTAACTAAATCAATGAGAAATTACTGAAGATAGTTTTGTACGAGCTAATATATGAATAATGTCTTGATCATTAAAAATGGTAGCGGCAATATTTCAAGAACGCCACCTGTGTCGTACGGGACATCAAAAAGTGTCGTAGGGGACATCTCTGAAAAATTCATAATTAACTAGCTTACATCAATAAAAACACTGCATTTACTAATTTGGAAATTTTTATTAAAGCAATGTAACACATTGAGAATGTATAACTTTTAAGAATTGCAAAAAATTTTGGAAATATTAACGTTTGTTGTAAGTGACAATAATGTGTGTACGGGAATGGGCAAATGGTGGTCACTTCATGTCGCGTACGAACATTTTGTCTGTACATACTTAATATTTTCGATGAATATATTTTGCAAGTATGACAATAATGTGTTCTGGTAGGCAGTAATAAATGTTGAATATATCTTTAGACCTCTTATTACTTTTCCCCTCCTCCATTTGAATTTTAAGACTAAGCTCAGTAGGTTGTCTATACTATGAAGTAGGGTGGTACAGGTGTATATGTACAGTATTACAGTATGAAAAAAATGGTGTAAGGGCGTTAATCTTTTATTAGATGAAAGGTATGAATAGGTTCCAACATATAAAAAATGTATCAATTTAATTTTTTAAGTCATTAAATTTGCAAAAATAAATCTGTTGGGTGCATGTCGTGACACACACAGAAAAATGTCGGTACGACAAAAATGTGTCGTACGGACAAAGTGATGATGTTATCTAATAGAAGCTACGTATAAATCCTAACCTTTAATGGTAATGATATGATACTTACTCACAATTTAGAGAATTCGTAGTATATAGCTTGTAGCCCGAAATGAAGCACAATCAAAACTTTTTTAAGTTTATGTGTCGTACGGGACACTTATGGGTAGGGCTTGTCGAGAATAATGACATTAAGTCTAAGTAGGAATGAGAATTTTTGTAAACAATAGTCAGCTATCAAGGGGACATCCCAATAACTTGACTCACAGTATCTAAAAGATTGTTCAGTAGTTTCAAGATGTAGTGTATAACATTTTTCATAACATACTGTAACGTTGTGAAATTTCAATGAAATATCAAATTTTCACAATTTCTGCCCAAAAATAGACTTTTGAGACAATCTTGCACCCAAAACTGACCTGTTCCAGATGGATTAGGTATTAACCAAAAATGTTATCACACTAGTTGTCAGCTAGAAGCAATTTTAAATTTTAGCATTTTTTCAAGTTTTAGCACGGAATCGCCCATTGGGTTATTCAACACAATTCTGGAATTGCAATGTGGTGTGATACATTCATTGATTTAGAGAATCGCAATGTTAGGAAATATACAAAAATTTCTTTCCCTGAAGTGGTCAACTATTGTGAATCTCACATGATTGTTCACACATACTATGTCCTGTACCATTTCTGTATGTGTGCAAAGTTTGTTAATGCAGTGAGCAGTGAGTTAAGAAAAGATATCACACAAGTGTGACATTTCTGTTTGTGCTTGACATTTTCTTGAAAGCAACTAACATCTTGTTATTTTTTAGTCCTTAAAGATGTTAAATCTGCTTCTTCATTGCACAAATTTAAAATCATATCTGGGTTTCTTGGCATGAAAAACACTGATGATGTCCATAGCTTTACAATGACAGCTTTGAATGTTAAAATTCTGTACCGAAAAACGGCAATGTTTTGCTGGACTTATCATATGCATTGATTTTCTTTCCATAGTCATGACAATATATGTTTCTCTGTCTGAACTATCAACTACACTATTGCTGTTTATTATTGTCTATTCATAATCTAATCCAATGATTTGTTTGAAACTGAAAGTCTTGTGTCTCTCCATTTATGTCTTTTCTCTGCAGGTCGTAGCCTGCTGTTTGATTCTGACGGAATGCGACAACGGCAAAATTTTCATTTTGTGCACGATGATGGACCACGAAAAGATGTCGTGCAAGGTGGTGGCGACATGCCAGCAACTCCATCATCGACGAAGAGGAAAAGCCCTCGCAGGAGAAAAATTTCCAGTAGAGACGCAAAAGACAAAACAAAGTTCATCGGTGAGCCCAAGAAATCTTGGAGCAGGATCACCCAGAAGAAGACATGGCCAGCCAGAATCGGTCTTGTCCATGTCTACGATTTATCCTCATCATCCTTCTTATAGTAGTTTTAATGGCGGTTGTGTTCTACCTCAGCATATGGTTCGTTGCCCAACATAGAGGCAGCCCAGTTGTTCTTATGACTTCACAGGGTTTAGACACCGTCTTGAGGACTTCCGTATTCGGCCAGCCCCTTGTTACTTCACTCGTACCTCAACTAGTTTCAACGTTTTTCGCTGGAAGCGGTGAAGAGAGAATGTTGGTGCTGATGTTCCACGGAAAATCGGGAGTCGGTAAGACGCACGTCGCTAATTTGATGGCGCACGAATTGTTCGCAGGAAGTGTTCGATCGCAGTGTGTTCACACATTTATGCCATCTTTTCGTGAGCTGAAGGAGCATCTCGATACAGTTTACGATTATTCCATCGCCTTAGAGGATTGGATAGATCAAGGACGAGCAAATCACCGAACGTGTCCTCAACTGCTCTATGTGATAGAGGATGTACTAGTGGATGGTCCCACAGAATTGCTAGAAGCGGTGACATTTACGTTTTCAAGCGTACGCAAACGGCTGTCGGTCCAAGATCAAAAGATGCTCTTTGTCCTTATATCCAATATACAAGGAGATGCCATCGGGGAATATACACTAAAACAGTTATCACGCGGTAGAAGTAGGGAGGATATAACATTACATGAACTTGATTCAGTTATGAAAACTGTGAACGTACAAGATGATACGCCTACTGAAGTTGATGAGCCAGTCTTTGGAAAAGTTTACGCAAAGTTGCTTTCAGTCATCGATCATCATATTCCGTTCCTGCCGCTAGAACGGCATCACGTCATGCTTTGCATACGTCAGGCAATGTCTAAGAAAAACATAACTCTTGCTGATACAGATGTGGAATGGATCGCGGACAAACTTGCATACTATCCTGATGCTGTGCCCGTGTTTTCATCGTCGGGATGTAAAAAAGTTGAAGAGAAAGCAAATCTCCTTTCTAAATTTTCGAAATCATAGTTCAGTCACAGTGAAAGAAACCAAATTTGGGGTTGCTAAATTCCAGTGTTGTGTGCAATGGGCTCATTTGGACTGGTATAATTTGTGTCGCCCAAAAAGGAAAAGTGCAAAGAAAAGTATGTGAATTTGAAATGTCATGTAATGAACAGAAATATTTATTGCATTTGGCTCATTGTTTGCAAGATATTAGTAGAAATGGAGTTTTGTGTATATGTGAAATTAATTGGAGTCAGTAGTCGGGGGAATTACCACATTTATAAAACAAGATATTGACATGATTGCTTCTGGTTGTGTAACTAGTTTCTTTGATATCGTAAATATGATGTTGAAGATGTCTTTGTAACATAAATAGAGGTGGGGAGCTCAGCTGTATGGTTGCTAAACTTTGCATGCACAGAGCAACGGGGAGTTTTGTCACAAACAAGTTCAAGATATAAATCGAGCAAATGCGAAGGTGAAAACATGAAAAAATAGTTTTGATTTACCAATACAGTGCACTCCCATTATAACGAACACGGTTATAACAAAATTCCTGTTACAACGAAGTAGAAATTGAGTTCCAAAAATCATTATCTATATACCTTTATATACTTTCACTGTTTGGTTATAGCAAAATTTTGATACAGTGAAAGAAAACTGCCGGTCCCGAGGACTTTGTTATAACGGTAATTGCCTGTATTGATTGCACGAGTGCGTTTTAGATTCATACCAACTATGATATGTTATTCTTTTGACATGTTTTGGGGTTGTCACTCAGCGCACAAAGTGTTACATGGTCCCCTACTCTGTTTAGAGTGGGAAAGCTAATCTCGAGTACATGTATATGAATTCACTTTTAGAATATCAGGATAATCACAATTTTCTCGATGGGGTATACTTTTCAGTTTTCATTCATTTTGGTCAGAGTTTTTTCATCCAGCATATAGTATTGTACAGTGTCAAGTTAGCAATGTCATCATCGATTGTATGACCCACAGTCGACCGGATCAGAATTGGACTGCAAGAGCAGGGGTGCTCTGTTTGATAACCTGGGACTTATTGGGATGGGTTTTTGTGTGTCAGTTTTAGCACTTTCATTGTACCCTCAATTGTTCGTCAAACAAGTATGAAAGTGTACATGTGGTTGTATGAATTTCGGCCAATGGGCACTAGTCATTTTTACACAGGGTCACGGGACGATTTCGCTCCTGAAATGGCAAAAGAGCCCTGTAAATTGCCATAGAGTTCAATGCAAAAGACTAGTATGTGAAATGCACTGAAACAGAAAAAGAAGCCCCCTTCTTTAACCTATTGGAGACTAAGAATGAGATATCTTGAGATATTTAACCCTGTATGTTATATTAATTTAAGTCAAATTATCTCCAACAGATTAAGTTGTAACTTATGAATCAACTTTATGATAAATGGGGATTGTATTTAACATGGATGTATAGTAGACTCTTGTTATAAAGAACACTCATAACAAAATCTTGTCTGACAAGACAAGAAATAACAAAATCTTGTCTTGAATAAAACATTTTTCTGGTCTCAAGGTTGACATTTTCTTGGTATTTTATTGTTTCTGCAACCTAGATATAATAAAATTCCAATGTAACAAATTAATCTTGATCAAGGGCGTAGGCTGGGGGAGTGCACTGGGTGCACGTGCACCCCCCCCCCCCCCCCCCCCGCCCAGAGCCATAGGAGTTCCGCCCCTGGCAAGAAAAACGAAATTTGTACCACTTTTTCTGCTTTCAGCGCCTGATTTACTCAACTTTAGTTCCACCTCCCCATGTCACTTTAGTTCCACCTCCCCAAGATGTGCACCTCCCCGTGCCCAAACCAGCCTACGCCCTTATTGATTGTATTATTTTTTGGTTTGTTTAATTTGTTTTTAAAATGTAGTTTTGGGGGAACCAAGTACATGTATCACTGAATTGTATATATTGTTTGTGATTATGTAAATGTGGAAAACATTTCCAGGGAATTTTGTCATCAAATCTATGATTGAATATTAACAGTTATTTTCTGATAAGATATGCCGTTTTGTTTCATTTTTTTAATGTCTGCATTCTAATATATGGCGTGTTTAATACAAATACAATCATATGAAGTTGGTGAAATTGGTATCTATCAAGCCGAGAGGGATATATAAACTAATGTACACTTTACAGAGATGTGCCACCCAAATGGGTTGATTATTCACAAAAATCCCTGAACATAGGTCCCGTTTCCCTCAACCAAAAGAAAAATCTGTAAACGTGTTCATATTTTTAACACAATCCCTCAACATGGGTAGTATCACGAAAAAAAATTCCTTAACATGGGTCAACGTTTTGCAAGAAATCCCTAAATGTAGGTACCCACTACCCTTTTACTTAAAGCCAAGTTTAATTTGGGGGATTTTTTTATTTTTATTTGAAAGCTTTATGCCAAAAGGTCATATCACACCAATAACATCACCTTTCGGATGAGGTATAACTCGGCAGTAAACACCGGGCGGTTTACCGGTATTTACCGCCTTGCTATTTTAACAAAAATGGGAAATACTGGGAAATTCTATAAAAAAGTTATTTCTTGAAGGATAATAACTAAAAAATTTAGAGACTGTTGTTCAGTAAGTGTGATTCAACACAAAATACAACAAAAAACTAACTTAACTGATGGTGGGAAACTAGTAAAGTTTTTTGATTGGTTGGACAATTTTTCTACACAGCCAAATCAATACTAAAAGTAGGAAAATTTTGAAATCACCCACTTTTATTTTAGAAATTGTTTTCAATCATTTCAGTCTGCAAATATCTGAATTGTTCCATGAGTCCAGAACACTTAAACAGCATACCCCATAGACAGATATTAACTTGATTTTGTCCCTGTATATTCAGCAAGATGAGGGCCGCACCTCACAAAAATGCTACATGTAACACCTGAATAATGTACAGTGTAGTTCTGTACAGTATGTGAAATAACACTGAATTAAATTATCAAAATTAAAAAGAGGTTTTCAACAGTCTTTTCACTTGAAATTTATCAGTTCAAGGTGGATTTGTGTAAGAAGAGCCCAAATGAAGGGCATTAATGGCCTTTTAAGTTGACCTTGTACAACTTCAAGAGTACACTACTAGGTGTCGCCCACATATTTCTCAGTATTTCCCAGGTATTTGCCAGTATTTCCCGCCTTGGTGGGAAATACCGGGAAATTGCCAACCCTGTAACTCGGATAACCTTAACACCTAGTTTAACCCTTTGGATGCTATTGGGGGTCCCCCGAAATCCCCCCCCCCCCGAGATTTTTCATTAATTAAAAAAAAGAAAGACATTCAGAATCTGTTATTGGTGTGATATGACCTTTGGGCATAAAGCTTTCAATGTGATTGTATTTGTGGACAATTGTATTTCACTGCATTAGAATGCGTAAGGGCCACCGCACACTACACGATCGGCTATGATCCGATTTTGGCAAAAATTGCAGTAGCAACATAACTTATTTGATTCAGGTTCTGAACGATAATATGAATACTTGAACCCGGAGTAAAGGAGCCAAATTATTTTCAAATCGTAGACAGTCGTAGGACTTTTTTTACGTCACTACAATTTGAAGCCAATTTTGCTTTTCCTCTGGCGACTAGAGAGCTTGAAACAAGCCATATTTTTTATTTACTATCTGGACTATTCAGAACCTAAATAAACAATTTGTGGTGTCTTGAAATGTTTTTATCAAACGCTATTCCATTTTCTTCCAAAATCGGATCGTAGACTGATCGTGTAGTGTGCAGTGGCCCCAAGTGTTACTGCATTTGTGTATGTGTGTGTGTGTGTGTGTGCAATCGCCTTCAACCGGGGACGTAAGTATGACACTCCACATTCAGATTGGGGACGTTCGGAAAACGGGGACGGTACCCACCCCTCAAATGGCCAGAAATCAAACGTAGATGGCGCTAAAGCGCCTTAGAAAATGGCCCAAAATTTGTGTGCACCCCCAACGTCCCCGGTTACTGGTGAAATATCATACACATACACAAAACGTCCCCGATTTGCCTGTTTTACATGGGAGTGTGTGTCCTCGATTGCATGTTGTTATACGGAGTGTGTTTGTTTTTTACTGTCCCCGTTTGGCGGCAGTTACACGTATGTATGTGTGTGTGTGTGTGTGTGTGTGTGTGTGTAAGTATGCATTGACGCTTGACACACAAACATTCGATACTATTATAAATCCATATTTTAACAACACTAATTTGAAGCATACACAAACTGTAAGTGAGTGAGTTTGATTTTTCTATAAATTTATTTTCAAATTTAAATAAAATTCACACGTAACAAAATATAGTTTATATCATCTTTAAAGTTACTATACAATCTTTCCAATCATACAGTCATAATGATGATACAGGTACAAATTTAAACACGTTTTGTCCAAGTTGTACAGAGATTAATCAAGTACATGGATACAGGCATAAAATGGACAATAGTGAGGCATTATTCTTCAATATCCGTAAGAACCAGGGTCAAAGAGAAAACTAATTATTCTGATTGTCTGGTTTAATTGTACAATTGTGATGAAAGTTGATCATAGCAAACAAATGGTCGATAAGTTTATCAGGATCATTAAATTTTGTGACACTTTGTTTTGCACATTATCATACTTCATCATAGTGATGATTCAGTCGTTTTAACCACTTAGGGATGACGGGCTCACAAGCCCACTGTATCGCACACTCAGAAATGACGGCTTCCACAAAAGCCAAGAAAATGTGATTACCTCCGCACTCAGACAACAGTTTATACATCATTGTCTTCAAATGCCTTTGTCTCATTAAAGGCATTGTATAACAATGTTTCCAGTTTAAAAAATCTTAGCTACATGATTTCCCATGCAACCAGTCTCTTGATATGGTCTAAAAATGAAGCCCTGAAAAAATTACCATTTAAAACGATCATTTAGTGCTTTAAAAAAAGTGAAAATCATTGAGAGACCATTCCAACTTTCCCTCATAGACTGCTGTGTTGCAGAATTTCCTATCAGCTGAGATTAAATTAATGTACCAATTTGTATCTGCACATATTGTACTAGTGACAGCATAACTGTCCAAACTTTTGTGTTCTAGGGTGTTTATTTGTCCATTCAAACACTGTCAGATATGTCAGATAGCAAAGTTCGACAATTTTTCAAACTGGTCTTCCACAGTATTATATAGCGTCTTTAAGTGCACATTATTAACCAGTACAGATGATGAAATTCATCTCTGGGTGTGAGATGTAATTGGCTTTTATACAAGCCTGTTGTTTCCAATAGGAGTTAAAGACACTACACATGTATAACATTGTGGAAGCCCCATTTAAACTAGAAAACGTCAATGACGTAGCGCTCATCCGGCATCTCGCAACATCATATATCCGAAATTTCATGTGGTACAATTTTATACTGGTGAAAAGATTAAAATTTGATGTCCCGGAAGGAACATGAATATAAAAAAAATTCGAGTGAGAAAAATATTAGTTTCATGCCCTGGAAGGGACATGAAAAAAAATAAAATAATAATATTAAAAAAAATAATAAATACTACATTGATTATATATGATTGCACTCCGCCGATCCCTTCCGGGGCTCCATAGCCTGATTTTTGTGTGGAAAATGCACATTTGAAGTGGGAACCAAATTAATAGTACCTTGATATATAGAGAACGAAAATAAACTTTCTGTTATTTGTGGAATAAGATTTGCATAAATTACCGATAATTAATTAATGGAGGCTAACAGTTATAAAAATTCTGGGTAGAAGTTTGATGTAGCCAGCTTAGCTCTACCAATAAAGCAAACAAATCAAATTGGTTGAAGAACTGAATGAGAAGAAAGCATTTTTTTAATTTGTGATTTGAATAATTTGCATAAATTTGCATAATGATTAATTTCCACAATTTTTGTGTAGAAGTCTTGAAGCGCCCATCCTAGCCCTATCAGATCAAAGCAAACAGAATGAAAATCGGTCAGAATATGTGAGAGAGAGAAGAATTTTTGTTTATTGTTTGGATTAATTATTGCATAAATTAACATAATTTAATTAATGAGTATGAATTTCAAAATATCTGTGTAGAAGTTTAATGTGCATAACCAGCCCTACCAAATAAAGTAATACAATTAAAATTGGCTTGAGAAATTGAAGGAAAGAAGCATTATTTGTGAATTTCGAAAATTTGCATAAATTTGCATAATTGATTAAATTTTAATTGCATAATTGATTTAATTTCAAAATTTTTGTGCAGAACAGTCTTGAAAGCCCCCACCATAGCCATCAATCAAAACAAAAGAATGAGAAATCGGTCAGAAATGTGGGAAAAGAAGCAATTTTTGTTATTTTGGGGATAATTTGACATAAACTTACCATTAATAATCAATGGTGTATAAATTTCAAATTCTGTGTCACAAGATTATATTGTCATAACTATCAGACCCTAAACCGAAATAAAAAGCAATCAAAAATTAAAAATCGGTTGAGAAATGGAAGAGAAAGAAGCATTTTTTGTGATTCGAATAAGATTGCATGAAATTAAAAATAAATGAATTTCACGATTCTGTGTAAAAGTTTAATCCCCCACCTAGCCTATCAATGATGAAACAATCAGAATCAAAATCGATTGAGAAATGACGAAGAGAAGCATTTTCAAAACTGTGGACGGATCGAACGACGACGCCGGACGCCACGCCATTGCATAAAGCTCATCGGCCCCCTTCGGGCCGGATGCAAAATTGTCAAACTTTGCTATCTGACACGTATGCTAGTGTTTGAATGAACAAATAAACACCATACAACGCAAAACGAGACAGTTTTGCTGTCACTAGCAAAATATGTAGAGATAAAAATCGCCACATGAATTATTCTTAGCTGACGAAAAATACTGCAACACAGCAATGTATTGGGGGGGGGGGCTGTAATGGTCACTCAAAGATTTCCACTTTTTAAAAGCACATTATGATCGTTTTGAACTGCATTTTTTTCAGGGCTTCATTTTCAGACCTTATTAGAGACATTGGTAGCAGGGAGAATCGTGTAGCTCAGATTTTTTAAAACTGGAAACATTAATTGTTATGCAATGCCTTTAATCAAATTTTATGATACAGAAATAATGAAATGTATTTGAAATTTGCACATTGATCCATTTACTACTTTCCACAATCACATCAAATCTGCACTATTGGTTGCATAGCCCAAGTTCCAATATATCAGTATATTTCATCATTATTGTAAAACAATTTTAAAATTGTGAATCTGTTGATTTTCAAAACACGATGAGGGCAGTTATAGAATGTCGCTATCATAACATGGACAATATATTCAATCCACGCATCAAGCTATGACATCTGACGTTTGAACAAGATACCATAGAATACATATTGCATATTGCATTTTGATCCAAAATATCTAAGTCTTAACCCATTTTGCTACAACAGATATTATCCATAGACCTCAGGGCGGGATAGCTCATCCCATCATCTGCAATGGATTACAAGCACACATTCAAGATGAAGTCGAGGCCGACCATTCCAAATCACAAAGCCGTTGGAAATATATAATCCACATAGACTTTGTTCATGTGACTCGGTCCGAGGCCAAGGCCAAGGCCAGCAAAATTTGGCCTCGAGGGTGACAAGGCCGGCCTCAACTCTCTGTCTGCACACATTACAGGTACATGTAGACAGACACTGGTTCAAGTATGGTATAATGTAGAATACACATAATGGCCAAGAATTTTACTGTAAAACACTATAAACTTTCGCGACATGAAACTTTCGCGAATACGAGCCGATGGCCATTTCACATGCATGAACTTTTGTGAATCACTGACCATGAAAAAAATAATATATATAGAAATTGCTGGGAAGAAGCAGCGATATATTTGCTACCAGATAGAAAATAAAAATCTCACAAAAAGAAGGCCCCACGAAAGAATGAAAACAATGTTTTGCCAACAGTAGTAGGTGCTAGGTGACCCCAAGTCAATGTACGAGTGATCAGTGTGAAAATTGCGAGCTAAGGGTACAACCAATATCCACTGCAACTGTGCGTGTGCGCACTCACCCGGAAATCGTCTAGAAGAGGTGGAATTGTGATCTAGGTAGGTAGTACTAATACCCAGTATTACGTTGACGTCCAGCATTTGGGTATTTTACTGATAAATTTTACAGAAAATATTTGTTTTAAAGGCAAGGTACACCCTGACATCAAGTTGGTTTTAATAAAAGCTGAACAATGAGAGAAACGTATAAATGAAAGTTTGGCGAAAATCCACCAAAGAATAACACAGTTATGAGGTTTCAAAGTTTCAAATTTGCGACGTCACATGCGAGCATCTCCTAATAT
Organism: Eucidaris tribuloides; assembly: GCA_001188425.1. Taxonomy (NCBI): domain Eukaryota; kingdom Metazoa; phylum Echinodermata; class Echinoidea; order Cidaroida; family Cidaridae; genus Eucidaris; species Eucidaris tribuloides. The sequence continues at coordinate 16,899 of JZLH01S0079276.1, read as the reverse complement.
GTCATGTAATATAAATTCGATAAATTGCCATTTTTTAATGGTTATGGTTCATGATATCTGAATGGGGTGTTTTCATAGAAGCATGTATGAAATAAAGGTTCTGATAATATATTGAATGCACAGGTAAAATCATTTTCAAATTTCTGAGAAAACGACAATTTTATGGAATTTATATCAAATGACATATGGGGAACTGCTCGCGTGTGACGTCACAAATTTGAAACTTTGAAACCTCATAACTCTGTTATTCTTTGGTGGATTTTCACCAAACTTCATTAATATGTTTCTCTCATTGTTCTGCTTTTATTAAAACCAACTTGATGTCAGGGTGGACCTTGCCTTTAATGCCTCTGAAACACTGTTTTTATCAAATGTAGAAGTGCATTGCGACCATCCTAAGTGACCTCGCACTATTACTAGTATATCTCAAGTTATTTGACTTGTACAGTACATAGTCTTGCATTGAAAAAGTTGTGTAGACACAACCTTTTGCGTGCATTTTACTTTCGCAAATCTTGACTCCTCGCAAAATTCACGAAAGTTTCTGGTTTTACAGTATAATGCATTATTAAATTTTACTCAAGTACACTTTGGTTCAAGAGGTAACATCATAATGAATAATTCTTACATTATATACAGTTTTCATAAAGCTCCAAATATGGGCCAATGACATTCCAGGCAATATGTTCGTCCTACTAAGTAAAATATTTACGAACATTCATATTCTATCAGTTTCGTTTCATGAATGATTTGAAAATGTTCATACTCTTGTATATAGTCCTATTATGTTTTCATTTCCTATTCAATGTTACATTTTCTCATTCTATATCGCACACTCATCTCCACATACTTTATAATGTTAGTGGGTAAGTGATACATTTGTTTTTTGCATTTTCAAGAGTGTAGCAGAAGATGTTCAGCACCAGCTTCAACACAGACAACAGGAAGTATGTCATAAATTGTTACGCTAACCTCAACACTAAACCTGAGTTTATGTTCAGCGTTCTAGCCAGTGTTGGTGTTGTTCAGCACCAATATCAACAATTTCAACACCAAACTAATAATTACCCTTTACCCTAATGCACTCATAAATAACTGTGCATAATTTCTTTAACATCAATCTATGGCTGTGTAATTTATCAAATATTTGAATGAAAATTTTGACACAATCTAGGGACAAGATCACAGCAATAGATTAATATTCATTGATATAAATATTTTACCCTGTAATAACAATAGAAAACAATTATTCAAATTACACTTATGTAATTAATTTAAATTAACGAAAAAATGAAACGGAATGTAACTCTGTACAATTCTATGAAGTGATAATTCCATTCCTTTGAGTTGCACCACTGCCATACTTTTTCCTGAAGGTCTGCTCAAGTGCAACCAGCTTCTTGTGCAGCATATCGGGGTGGTCTGGGTTGAATTCCAGCTGCAAAGAAAATGAAATGAAAATATGGGAATATTTTAAATTCACCTAGCTTAAATAATAGGTTAATGCAATTTCACACAGGAATATCCAACTATAAGTCTGTAATTTGATATACAATTACAGATCTTCAACTCGGCTTGGTTGAAAAAGTAGGAGAAAGTTAGGATCAAAATTCTCCAAAAAGTAGTAGAAAAGTAGGATTCAATTTGCAAAAGTAGGAGGAAAGTAGATTATTTATATGTAGAGTTTGGAGTAGAATCCAAGAAGAAAATGGATACGTGTGGAATATGCGAAACAAAAATTCTAAGATAAGCGAAAAAGCGGAAATCTGTGGAAATGAATTTTTCTTCACAAACAGGTGATGATGGTAGTTACAGTACTCTCAGCAACAACCTGTAAAGACTACTCAACTCCAATAAAATATTAAACCTATCACAATTTTGTTTTGTTTTTTTGACAGAAAGTAGAAAAAAAATAGGAAAATACAGATTTTTATGGGAAAAATACAAAAATTAGGATCTTCACAAAAAAGTAGGAAAAGAAGGACCAGTTGCAGGCCTGCAATTATACTAACAGCAGAGTCAAACATACACTTAATATCAAATATGGTTGTTTTTGACACATAATGATGTACGTACTTACTTCATTTGTCAGTAAAAGATACTTTATTCACTGATTTTGGTTGTTTGTGATGCTTAAAGGTATTGTATAACATTGTTTCCAGTTAAAAAATCTGAGCTACATGATTCCCCACGCTACCAGTGTCTTTGATAAGGTCTAAAAATGAAGCCCTGAAAAAATTGTACATGTATTTCAAAATGATTATTTAGTGCTTTAAAAAAGTGAAATTGTAAGTTGACCAGATTCACCTGCCCATTTCCTCCCATGGACTTACTGTGTGTAGCTCTAGGCTATTTTGTACTCGGCCCGAGTATTAATTGTTTATTCATTCATATCTTGCCAGTGGCAGCATAAATTTCCAAACTTTTGTATTCTAGGGTGTTTATGTGTCCATTCAAGCACTACTATGTAATTCAGATAACAAAGTTTGACAATTTTTTTGATTTGAAGCTCCAGTGTTAGCCTGTGTCTTTAATGAAGTAAATGTACAAATTGTTTGCCAATGAAAAACAAACCCTTTCACTTCATTTTCAGTGTTTTTACACCCTATATGATGTAAGACCAAGCATCACTTCTCCATGAAAACAACATTTGTGACGA
>JZLH01S0079265.1:32729-45296 GCA_001188425.1 Eucidaris tribuloides | reverse complement strand
TAGCTTATCGCATGTCCCCATGCTCTGTTTACTATTACCTGGTGGTCATAACATGTTAATTTCACAGGTACATTTACAATATTACAAGTTCAAAGTTTTGTGTCAAATATTTGGTCTCCAACCCGACTACAAAAGTGATGTTGGAAATAGTGACGATAAAATAAGGAAAATAATAAATGCAATTTCTATTCAAAAAATGTTAGTGTCCTTATTCTGAGTTCCACACTAACTTGATGTTACCTTCCAGTTTGTACCACGTCATATCGCCGACGTTTTCTCCATCACTGGCGTGACATGTTAAACGGATGTCGTCCCCAGAACCGAAAGACGTGCTCACATTGACGGAGAGGCGACCACGGTAAGCTAAGAAAGGAGCAATGATACAATATAAGCAGAATATTTTCTTTTCTTTTGGTGAATCCAGGACATTATTAGAAATCCAGGTATGAAAGTTCGAGCACGGGAGGGGGGGGGGGTCACTGTCATTACATGGTGTACACCATGCGCGTGCAAAAAACGCATAAAAAGGGTTGTTTTTCACGGTCTGGCAATGTACGCGCGTACAGTGAAAAGCAGTTCAAAATCGCCAAAATCAGGAAAAAGGGTATACTTTTAACACAAGGTTGACGTGAAAATGGTATCTTTTCAGACTTGAATACTTGTTTAGCGTATTCTAAAGAAGGTTAATTTTAGAAGGGTATTTTTCTAGACTTGAATACTTGTTAAGGGTATTCTGAGATCGAAGGATAATTACTTGTTTAGGGTCCATTTTGAAAGTCCAAATTTTAACCAATCTGTGAATATCGACCTTTGTAGATAGCAATATGTATATCATAGTAGGATAATCCTCCATTAAATTGGTGAATGTCTGAAAGCTTTCCTTTTTAATCAAAAATTCAATATTGAGCATAATTTTGTGAGGGTTTAAAAAAAACATTTATATTTAAAGTTAATGGAGATTTTTTTCTGGTGTAACGTCACAGACGTAAATAGAATTTCCGTATTCAAATTATAGGAAAAGAGTATTTCTCGAATGGAATGGCTTCACAAAATTTACCCTAACTTTCAATGTTGGATTTTCAAGAATGTATCTGGATTTATTAAACTCACTTTAATATCTGGGGAAAGCTCCGTAAGGTAAGCAATTTACACAGATTGCAAGGATGCGGCATGATTATTATGAACATTCTTTAAGATGTGTAAGAAATTATGCAAAGTTGAAGATGGAGTACACATGCTTGACGACTACTACTACTATCACCAACACCACTACTAATACTACTACTACTACTACTACTACTACTACTACTACTACTACTACTACTATTATTATTATTAGTAGTAGTACTAGTACTAGTACTACTACTACTACTACAACTACTACTACTGCTACGAACGTGTACACGTGTGCAAAATAACACAAACGTACAGTTCTAGAACATACCATAATATACGGTTGCATTATCCTGCACAACCAAATCGCCATTGGTGGCTTGGCATACGTAGTTTCCGTCGTATTCCTTGTAGTCCATGGAGTTTATCACCAAAACAGACGTCAAAGAGACGTCTGTACTTGTCTCAAACTTGTGAAAATCGCCACCACTTTCCGTGATGATGGCGTTATTTGGCGTGATCCATGTCACACTGGGTTGTAGGTCGGTATAAGAGACAGTGCATTCTAATCTGTAGAACTTATTGGTGAAGTTGTAATGAGCGGAAACCTGTATCACTCCGAGGGAATTTACTGAAGAGGAAGATTAAAAACGGGAAGAATTGTGGTCATCCCTAAAATAATATGGTGGCAGAGAAATCCTTATCTTAAATAATCCAGTCACGGACAATGTCCATAAAATATTGGCCTATATCACACTCAATAACGTGTCATAATCTCCATTGGGTACAAAAGCAGCCTCTGCATAATTATGATTGTGATAAATGCAACAGAGATCTTTTTGATAACTAAATACGTGTTATAATTCTTATCTCCAATGCTATGTGAAGTGATATATGTCCATAACTAACCTGTGAAAAATACTTGGTGACCAGTGTAATCGGGGTTACTCCAATTTAAAATCAACGTATACCCGGGTCGGGAGAGCTCGGAGAAGGAATGATCGAAAATGTATTTGTCACTAGCAGTTTGGCAGAACCCCTAAAAATGGTGAGTTTGGAAACGGAAAATGCACACACCATTTTTTTAATACATTTAAGGCCACAGCACACTACACGACTTTTGTCGTACGACTGAACCGAATTGGATCCGAAATAAAAAACAAAGCTTATATTTCGTACACGCTGATTTATTTCCGGGATTTATTTTAGATGCAAATCGGTAAGTCTTGCGACGGAAAATCGCATAATGTGCGGTGGCCTTAACTTTACTTTACTTATTGATTTATTGATTGATTGATTTATACATTTACTTATTCATTGATTGATTTAAGTTTTTGAAGATTATTTAAGTTCATAAATATTGTGTTTTGTGCATAGGCCTACCGCTTTTGCACGGATTTGATTTAGCTAGAATAAGGACATGGTGTCCAAAATTTGGGATTTATACGTTGGCCCATTAACATTGGGCTGCTGCTCAAATCATGTTTTGTAACGGTAATCATCAAACTGCATTGATGTGAAATGTGGCGTTGTAATCTTTGATCAACATGTATTCTGACATATCCAACCATTATTCAACTCAAAACAGCATTTAGTTACAAAATATTAATGTCTAATGAAATGAAAAATCCTGCACGACTGTCAAACTAAAGGTCATTCAAACTACAAATATGATACATGAAGGAATTAATGTTATTGTCAATGTGTAGGAATGTGGAAATATACTTTTATCAGTAGAGATGTTTTTCTTTGCAGTGCCTCGATTAACGTAACAACTGTATACTCCGTCATTCGTCGCCATGTAGGGATCGATGGTTAACGTTGACATCCCCGGGGAATCCCCCACTTTGAACCCACTTATGTTGAACCCAGAGGTGTTGTTGAGGCGTGTTGGTGTTAAGGTGGTGTTCTTGGTAAAGAACCACTGCATGGTGTAGACATCGTCCCCCGTAGCACTGCATTGGAGGTCCACCCGCTGGAGATACACAATCGGCGTCGTATTCTGCACCATGAGCTGACCCGTGAAGGCTGGCAACAAACACACAGAAGGTAAAGATACACACTCATAGAAAAAAAATAAAGGTTTGCAAAGGGTTCTCAATATTGTCACATTAGCAGTACCAGTTTTGGTGGTTATCAGAACCATTTTGACGAAGAAAAGGATTCTATGAGCATTATTTTTCCGAAACGGTGCTAACAATAACCTTTAGTTATTTCAAAATGTGCTCATAAACACCTCACAATGGTCTGTAAAACGTTCTGCATGCTATTGTGACTTAAATGGTTCTGAAACGAATTATAGCAGTGTACGAGTTTGGAAGAGATTACGATATTGGTCGTCCTCCCTCACTGTTATATCCTAGTTCCAATAAAAAAAGCACCACCTCTTCATTACGCAACGCATATTTAGCCAGAGTCATGTATGGATATTTTGTGGTGAATTTGGACCGGAAACCAATTAAATTAATCATATTTATATGTATATGTATGACCTATAACCTATACTGATAAAGAAGTTCTACTTATATCTATTTTGTACCTTCTCATTAATACACTTTCATTGCTGAAGTTATTCCTGGATTATGTAATTCTGGTATGTAATTACTATTAACCAATGACCTTCGAACATTGATCTGATAACTTTGCATTTATTTTCCAGTGTCAAAAGCTGCCCCATGAAGTCTGACAGACAAACACAAGGACCCGATTGATGATGTTGTTATCATCGCTATTTTGTTATAATGAAGTGTTAGGTGAATAATTGATTTGTGCACATTATTAACCCCTGTTAACCATATTGTCAAAATTCTGACGGAAGTAAGGATGAAATCCTGGTAGCCGGGTTGTCACTTAATTAGCTTATTTGCAAGTGAAAGTAGTGTTATTTCAAATAATTCAAATATCCAGAAGTTGTTAAAATTTAAAATGTAAACTTTTTATTATATCACCTTACACTTACAATATTCAGTTCGTATATTCTGCGTCACATTAAGCGAAGCAGAACCAACTACGCAGGTGAACGTAACTTGCTCATCCAAGAGAAGAAAATTACTGATGTTGAGTATCTTCCTTAACGTAAGGACGCCCTCTTCGGTGTGCTCGGTGTATCGGGGAATCCCCGAGATATCTTGACCATCTGCTAACCACGTGACGGTAGGTGGTGGGAAGTGGAATCCCTCGCACGTCAACCAGTACGAGTTATTGGAAGGGTCGTATGAAGCCGTTATATCGGTGATGTTCAGAACTGGATCTAGAGTAGATATGAATAAACAGTTATGTCGTTTATACAGTGCGTCTGAGAAAAAAACATTGTGGAAGTAGAAAAGGCCCTCTTTGGCAATTAGATAATATTCTTGTAACATGATGCCTACCTCAACATCAAGGATAATCTTAGCTTTCAAATGCCGTTTGTTCTGGTCAATTTGCTTGTTTTAATCTCGAGATACGTTTAGTTATCAACGAAAGCGTATCATCACAATTGTGCCATTTTTCAATGATAGCATCAGGCCTTCTGTTCTAGTGACATTGACACAGTTGTGATTTCACCCTTACGTTGTTAACAACATATCTCGAGATAATACAAGAGTATCGAGCAGAACCAATGTCGTTTGAAAGCTAAGACTATGCCCTTGGTGTCAATGTAAGCATCATGTCACAACACTGTTTCTACTTGCCAAAGAGGGCGCCTTTTACTTGCACATTTTGTAAGGCTGTATTACAGTATTATCGAGCTTTGCTTGAAAGCAGAAGTGCAAGATATTATTACATTAATAAAATCAACGAAATAGAGTTGGATTGGTTACCAATAGATGTACAAACAAAGTAATACAACGGACACCAAAAACACACAAAATAGGAGGAGAGAAGACCTAACACCACACTGTGGAATTGCTTAGCAGAGGACTTGACAGGATATAGTGAAGTGGAGATTCGATGAAGACACCTTCCTCCTGCCGTGGAACGAAAATAAACCTGGTGGATACCTTATGATGACTGATCAATATCCCCCGAAATATTCTCCAGAGATCTGTAAGAGAAATAATTGCACCCTCTTCTCCAAAGAAACACCTACGACAGTCTTCAGAGAGAAACATTACAACGTCTTCCATATTTTTTTTTTACATTAAAGGTCTTTCTGTGTTATTTAGTTGCCTAATCCTTTCCCAGAATGTTACATACAAATAAGTTCAATGAGAATTAGTTAAATTGGTGGTGAGAGAGTTAAGTGACATTGTTGTCTCTGCAATTCAAACAATTAACGATTATAGACACAGAGAAATTACATATGTCATTATCAAAATTTATATCAATCAGATCTAGGAAAGCTACCCTTTGAAAAATCAACCCCATGGCACTTACCCCCGAGACAGCTACTCCCAGGGATAAATATACCCCAGGAATATTACCCCTTATACCAATGACAACTATCTTCAGAAAACTATACCCCTGATTAAAATTATCTTCAGAACAATTACCAAATATCCTCGGAGGTAATTGTTGTGGAAGGTAAGTGCCTCGAAAAGCAACTGTTTCAAGGGTTAATTGTCCGAGTGATAATTTTTAAGTGTGTGATTTTGCGAATACGATATTGCTCAAGAAAGTACTAAGTGACTGAGTTACCTTCTGTCGCACATCCGTAAAATTCTATCCTCATTTCATCGTTTCCATCAGTATCACGAGAATTTACCCGAACATAACGAGCTTCAAAGACTGGATTGAATGGTTGCCAGACCGTCTCTTGTCCTCCCGTCAGACCCTAAAAGAAAAAAAAAAAACGACAGACAATTTATTGTGTTTAAATGCACTACGGATTGTATACCCATATGCAAAGTCAGGAAACTATGACTAAATTCTGCGCCTTGGAATAGTCAAGGCATCGTTTAACAATATTTCCAGTTTGAAACTCTGAGCTACATTAGTATCCATGTTTATAGTATCTCCTACAAGGTTGACAAATTAAAGCCACTGGCTAACATTTACCACAGTTTAAAAAAAATGTGAGCTACATAATCCTCCACACTCCAAGTGTCTTTGATAAGGTCTTAAAATGAAGCCCTGAAAAAATTGCATTTCAAAATGATGATTTAGTGCTTTAAAAAAGTGAAAATCTGCAAGCATTTAAATTGACTGGATTCACCTACCCATTTTCTCCCATAGACTTACTATGTGCAGATCTAGGCTATTTTATCATCCACCGGAGTAGAAATTATGTATTCAAGCATGCCTTGCCATTGGCAGCATAACTTTCCAAACTTTTGTATTCTAGGGTGCTTATTTGTCCATTTGAACACTACTTTGTAACTCAGATATCAAAGTTTGACAGGTTTTTTTTTTAAATCGAAGCTCCACAATGTTAGCCTATCACTTTAAGCCCTGAAAAATGCAGTCTGAAATAAAAATTAGAGTGCTTTAAAAAATTAAAATCATTGCGCGACAATTCCAGCTCCACGTAGACGGTTGGGTTATAGATTTTTTTTTGTCCACAAGACACTACTTTATGTGCCTATCTTTATTTTGGAAAAAAAATACCAGTGAGAGCATAACTGCCTCCTGTAGGGTGTTTATTTACATTTAAACAGTATCTCATATGTGAGTTTTCAAAGTTTGATATTTTCATTATGGAGATTCCACAATGCTAAAAATTATCTTTAATCGGTTAGACGATGCTATTCAAATGTATTTTGTTTACAGTAATATGTGTCATAACGATAATGAAATGTTATTAATAAATAATAATAATAAATCATAATAGATAATAAATAATAATAAATACTAATAAATAATAATAATAATAAATAATAATTAATAATTAATAATAATAAATAATAAATAATAACTAATTACTACTACTACTACTACTACTACTAGTAATAATAATTATTATTATAGCAGCAGTAGCAGCAGCAGCAGCAGTAATAGTTATAGTATAAGTAGTAGTATTAGCAATCACTATCAAAAATAAACATGAAATTGTACATAATATTTGGATTAAGAGTAACAATACCAATGAGTGGTATATAAACTAAACATATACCTACACATGTAATCTCTGTTTTCTTTCATCCAAACATTACGAGGAGTATATCTAATTGTTCACAAAACTTACCATGGGATAATCGGTCCAAATGCTTGTCAAGGAATTTCTGTGACTAATACGGTATTGTGAAACGAACCCTGATGGTGATCCCTGAGTGGCAATCCCGGAGAACTGTGTAAGAAGAATAAATATGCGACAAATCACAGTAAAACTCAAAATTAAACAACGTGTTTATATTTAAAAGTTTAATTGTTTGAAGATTTCGACAGTAATGTTTATTTCTAATAGTTATTTTTTCCAAAAAATGAACATTGCTGTGTAATATTTTTCATAACACTTGATTAAACTTTTAAACAGAATCCGATCATTTGAAATAGTGAACCAGGTTGTATAAAATGATATACAACGTTTTTACTGTGAACCTAGATCTCTGACAGTTGTTGTCCCATTCCGTGTAGAAATTTAAACGAAAACATAGCAACAAAGCAGTTTGGTGTTGCGAATTGAATTGAATTGAATTGATTATTTCAACTCATAAAAATACAAATACAAAACATACAGAAAATCAAACAATATACATCAAGGTGGAAAACAATACACACAAACTTACATAACAGAACTAACTACAGTTACAAAATATGAGCAAGGAGTGATGGAAATATTTAAGAAAAATTTTGAAAGTTTCACCCTTTAAGGAAAAGATATTAATCGATGATTAATCATAATTAAAGAAATAAACAGCTTACAACTCAACAAATCAAACAAAAACAAACATGTACGCACAGACACATAAAAAAACATACTCTCCCACACTCATACACATACACAATGAATATTACGCAACCAAGTGCAATACAAAACTAGGAAGCGTTAGAATACTTTGTGAGTGGAGTAAAATGTGGGGTTGACTGTCAATGGGTCATATGATACTTACTACATGCATACAAGATAATCATGAATTTAAAGATAATCATGAATTTAAAGATAATCATGAGTTGAGCATGAATTAAGCATGTGTAAATACAATTGTCATGAAGACCAAGTTATGCAACCATTGATTTCATTGATCTCATAATTTTTGGACCTTTTCACAATGAAATAAGAGAAGTTAGGAAAAGGCCCTCGAAAAAAGGTATGTCTTTGGAAAAAATGTGGACCTTTTATTTTATTTATTTATTTATTTTATTTCTATTTATTTATTTTATTTATTTATTTTTATTTTATTTATTTATTTATTTTTTTTTTTAGGGGGGGGGGGGGTTCGGGTCGTACAGCCCTTGCGACCACCCTTACAAATCCATAAGTCTTCACTTAAATTGTTATAAATATTTACACAATCACCCGACGCACATCAATGCATATTAGACATGTCAGATGCAATTTGAAAGGACGAGTATTCTTTCAGAATAATTTATCAGGTATTCACGCAGCCCTCCATCATTACATGAATGCTTGCTCTAAAATACCATACTAAAGACCTATAAGTGCATTATTTATGTGTGTGTGCGTGCGTGCAAATCATATTTCATGTATAATTTAGGAAATTATACGGACTGTAATTTAATGCATGTAATTTAAAAAAAACCCAGAACTTTCATTTTCGAATTGATAATTACGAAATGACATCCGAGACAAAGATTCATTTTCAATCAATTAAGTTTTGGACGAGTTGCACTTCTTTCCTGTCTTGGGCCTACGCGTCCATTTTCACTTATATCGACACAACAACCAGGCCTTATAATACATTCATATAACAAATATTAGAGCATCAGGTTGTTGTAGGATTGATAAAAAACAGACACATTTTTAGATCGTTAAATATTTCCTTGATGGGTTTGGCTTAACTGTATCTTATGTATTGCCCTATTTTCATTTAAAGCCATGGAATCTCATTTGCATCGTTCCTGAAATAATGTAAAAATACCACTCATGCCCTTAGGCTATAGTTATGAAGGGAGTGTCTGTGAAATCTGAAGATCAGTAATTACACAGAATTTGAAAAATGCACCAAAAATTAACGTCAATTAGACCATCCGTATCTCTGTGGATAAAATCCTGTGAAGCCCACTGGAGGCCACCTCAGTAGTATCATAATTCAGTAATCACGTTTTGGTCTATAAATAATAATTTGCACGGGACTTATGCATAAAATTAGTCAAGCTTATAAATGCATACCATAAACATTTGAAAATTGTTGATAAGTTTCACATATCATGCATGATTAACACCCATGCACTATAAGGATGTGAAAGTAGACTTATAGACTCGTGCAGTTATTTTTCACTACGAGACAAGTATCCAGATCAGAGCCTAAAGGTAACTAAACACTACACAAAAAGTAAGTTTCCCCTTTTTCAAATTACCATAACTTTGTAACGAAACAAATTTCACCAGAAAAAATTCACAGGGGCGTTCTTACATCAATTGACTAACTTCTGTGTGAAAATGTGATTGATACGTCAGGTCATGCATGAGTGAGCATGCATTAAACGCAAAATTGCCACTTTTCAAAAGTCACAGGAGTCATTTATTATGCCAAAATAACAGTAAAAATTTGTATGTTTTGCTTTATTAATAAAATGTGCTCACTCAATAATGACGTGGTTACAACCTCTTTTGTTCGTACAACATGTGCTGATACATTTGGCGGAAAAGTATCCGATTTCAATTTTTTCAATAAACTTTATGGATTTTACAGTTTTAAAATTTAGGAAGGATGAACATTTTTAAATTGAGCACAGTGAACCGTAAAATATGTGGAGAGTGTCTGGGGAGGTGTAAGGGGGTCAAACGAAAGATGATTAACATAAATAGCGCTAAATCATTCACCAGAAGCAGAATTTGTCAAAATCCTGTATCATAAATCCCCCCAAATGACCCTTGTGGATTTTGAAAAGTGACAGTTTCACATTTAATATGTGCTCACTCATGCATGACTTGACGGATCAATCACATTTTCATGCAGAAGTTACTCAATGAAGGCAGAAACACTCCTGCCAAATTATTTTGCTCAAAACCATGTCTTTTAAAGCTACGATATTTTGAAAAAAGGGGAACTTACTTATTGTGTAGTGTTTATAATTCCACTATTGAGTTTCTAGCTCCTATACTTTGCTAAATGTTCTTAGATGGTATTTACTTCTATACATTATACCAGTATAAACATAATGTTATTTTTAGGCTTGCCCAAAGAGACGCCTTTCCTTCAATATGAATTACTTGTAATTTCCCCGGCCCACACATTTTCAGAACTTGCTTTTAAGAAACGCAATGTTCATAACAGATACCAATATTATAAATCAATTAAGTAAAAAATAAAGATAAAATGTGATCCTTTGGGGAAAAATCCCCACCATCCTAAAAGGCTTGAAAGTGCATCGAGGGTATCGAAAGCATATCGTATTTCAATCAAAGTACAACTATCATAGTGGAAGGGGAAACTCCCTCCATTCAAGCTGATAAAGTGGAAAGTGATTCTGCGCTCAACATTTCCTCATAAATATATCTCATTGGTTTATGAGCAGGTCACGGAAGCGCCTACATGTCGAACGAACTAGTTATCAACCAACCACATTTGAAACAGCTTAAAAGTGATAACGGAAATGTGTGCGTTGAATAAAATAGTTCAGCTTCTCCTCCAGATATGCAAGCAACTTTTCATTTGGTGGTGTTCTTTCGTAACTCTGACTGTAAATAAGTGCTTGACGACTTTCTGAGATGCCTGTTTATAATTCGGCTATAGCTGGTCATTGTAGTTCATGGGGTCGACGACACACTTACGCCTTCAGAGGCAACAGTTTATCTCCTGACTTGTGTGGATCGTTTCTCCAGATGGCCGGAAGCGATACCGATCCCCGATATGAACGCGCCGAGACGATTGCACGGACTTTTGTGGCCAGATGGATTGCAATGTTCGGTACACGCGACCACGATCACCACCGACAGGGGACGACAATTTGAGTCGACACTCTTTCGCGAACTCACTAATCTACTGGGTACTAACCGCATACGCACTACCTCGTACCACCTGCCTTCAAACGGCTTAGTTGAGCGTCTACACCGCCAGCTTAAGGCAGCCATTAAGACCCACAATACCGCTCGATGGACAGAGGTGTTACCACTAGTCTTACTGGGCATACGCACAGCAGTCAAGCTGATATTAAGTTGATTCATGTGCCGATGTTGGTTTTGTTGAGGACGGCATTCAAGTTACCAGCTACAATTGCGTTGCACCGACGAGGCGCAGAAGCAGTTCGTCGACCCCACTGAACTACGTTCACGTTGAAGCGATTTGTGAGGATTTGAGCCCCACCCTACCCGCAAACAGCAGCACATTCAGCACGGATACATGCCGGAATTACACTCATCGAGTCATGTGTGTTGTTCGCAATGATGCTGTATGTTAGCCCTTTGCAACCTGCCCTATCGCGGACCTTTCGCAGCTGATACGCCGCGCAATGACAAAGTTTTTCAGCCACTTGACTTTAAATGGCAAACGTGAAAATGTCAGCGTGGATCGCATTAACCCGCCATTTTTGGAGGATACATTGAATTTTGTACTGAGGCCTCATCCCGCCAACCACTGCCAACACGCCAAACCTATACGGACCTGTCCCGAGCTCGTCTGCCCCTGAGATTCGAAAGACTCGGTAGGTCGCCTGTGTGAAGTGAGGGCCAGCGAGAGATATGTGGAATATTTTGACAAAGGAATGAAGAGACTCACACTTCAATTTTTGGATCCACAATCATTTTGTCATTTCTTGTGTGCTGATATTCATCATGTGATCAGCGGTGGTCTTCTACGAAGAACATGTTCGTTGTAATAGATATGTAATCATACTCCTGTTACGTAAGCGAACTGCTTATGTCTTTCCATCGATTGTTGCTTCGTTACACGTGCAACCCTCTAGGAAGGGGGTAATGTAGTGATGTGTATATATTTGTAGCACAAAACATTTTGTCACGATCGAGCTTGATTCACGCGAACTCAGTGAACTTGTTCGACAGTAATATACCTTCGTGTTTATTTATGTACTAAGCACCTCATTAGATTAGCGACAGCTGTTTTTTATAAAATTCTGGTCTGCGCGCGATCGCCACGACAGATGTCCCATTGTACAGGCGGAAGTTGTTTTTCTTTTGTCTGCGTACCCCGCGTAAACATTCCGGGAACTCGATCAACATTCCTTTCGCGTCAATATTGGCGCATTTTTACGAACGAGTCTGGGGAACTTTCCGTGAGCGATATACGCATGCTCCACTCAAATCACCTGTTCTCCGAGTCCAATCACCTGTTAGTTTTACTCACATTTCAACAACCTTATCACAGCGTATAGATTTTGTTCACACGCGAGCCCGACTTAGGCCAATATAGGTATGATAACATCTATCTCGACAATCACGTATGCGATGGAATT
>JZLH01S0079265.1:18934-32493 GCA_001188425.1 Eucidaris tribuloides | reverse complement strand
AAGAACTAAGACGCAACAGACAATTTAGGAAAGCCGGTGGTACTTAAAAGTTAGTGACATGATTGGGAACACTTGAAAATGCCTCAAGAACCAAATGAGTTGAAATATATACCAACTTTACATCAGCTGGAGTGGATCTCCCAGCAGGAAGGATTTGCCTTTAATTTGTTACTTGAGGAGAATCAAGCATGAACATTAATTTTATCGGGACACGATAAAAATAGGACCCATAGAGAGCCACACAACAGGTTTGCCTGCCACGACAGATATTGACATTAGTTATTTTAGGAGTTAACGTTTGACTACAATATTTTCACAGGAGAATCCTTGCATAGTTTACTTGATCCTAGATTAGTTTCAGCCCAAGTTGAGGACTACCCCTAATCATGTCATTTACCTTGAAGTATTTTTAACATAGTTGTAATAATGACCGTTGGTACCTGACAAAAGTGCAAATGCGTGATTGTGGTATGAATGGCATTGATCAGAAAAAAATGCACCATTTGCTAACTCCAGTGATCACGACTTGGACAAGACGGCTAGGTCTAAGTGTGTGAGTTACCAGACCGTGAATAGGCATCATTCAGAACAGATACTTCGTCATTTCATCAATAGAAACATGAATAATTGAAGTATCATTGCAATCTCTTATGTTCAAATTTTAGCATCTCCCTGATTATTTATAGGAAGTTATAAGAGCCCCCTGAGCGATGCATATATAGTGCGTCCCAGAAAAATTAGAACCCCAAAACAATGGCTTATTGTGTAGAAGCATTGGGAGTATGATGTCAAAATCATGTTCAAAATAACATTTGACTTATGCTCTTTCAAATGATACATTAAGCAAACGTATTCATTCATGCATCTCTCTCTGAGTAACATGACTGTGAAAATTCAATGTCAAAAACCATTTGCTACACTTAGTGGCTTTGACATTATGCACATCAAGTAAAGAAAGAGATGGACATATCTTAGTCGCAGTGTCAAAGCCAATGTTTTTGACATTAAACTTTCAAAGTCTTGGTACTTAGAGATGCATGAATAAATAAGTTTGCTTAATGTATCATTTGAAAGAGCATAAGTCAAAGTTCATTTGGACGTGTGTTGTTAATAATACGCTCCATTGCTTCCGCACAATAAGCCTTCGTTTTAGGGTTCTGTTTTTTGTGGGACGCACTGTATAGCATTGCATGTATTGTTCAATCAGAGACGACGTGTTTTCACGATGAATATAAACCTATAAATTTAGTCAAGATAAAAAATAAAGGCATCATTTAATTATGTTTCCAGTTTAAAAAAATCTGAGCTACATGATCCTTCATGCTACTAGTGTCTCTGATAAGGTCTGAGAATGGAGCCCTGAAAAAAATTCAATTCAATTCAATTTGTTTTATTTTTCCAAAATAAAACATTATTTACTTAGTAATGTTGGTAAAATTCAAAGACAGTTAAATAAATTGCAATTGCAATTACAATCCTCCATGGGATTAGACAAGCTGAGACATAATCCACTTCAAAACGATCACTACTTGCTTTAAAACAGTGAAAATCAAAAAGCAACCATTAGTCTTTTCACTCACGGACTGTTGAGTGATAGATATTCATGCTGAGAGACTTTATCAAAAC
Source organism: Eucidaris tribuloides (assembly GCA_001188425.1). NCBI lineage: Eukaryota > Metazoa > Echinodermata > Echinoidea > Cidaroida > Cidaridae > Eucidaris > Eucidaris tribuloides. The sequence goes on along the minus strand of JZLH01S0079265.1, from coordinate 30,867 downwards.
AACAGCACTAGAAAAAATTTGAATACGACGTGATATCATTGAATTCAATGCATATGAAAACCTAGCAAGATTCAATTAGTGCCGAAATAAAAACCATGAAGAAAGGTTTAAAAACTCTTCAAAATAATATAGAACACGAGCAGGACTCGCGACAAGAATGTCAGTCTAAGATTGCATGGGATTCCGGAGACTCCGAAAACGAAATTACACACTGTAAAAACTACAGTGTCAAAAACAACACCAGTTGGTGTTGTAAGAGGACTGCACTCTCAGGTGATAACAATACACCATGGAGTTTGAATATAGCACAAAAATATTGATATATCAACCAGAATATGCTATAATAACACCAATGGGTGTTGAACTAACACCATGAATTGAACACTTGTGTAAAATGCTTGGTGCGGTCCTCTCACAACACAGAGTGGTGTAAGTTTAACACCACTGTTTTTGCAGTGCAGACAACGTCATCTTTGATGTGCAAGAACACATTCAAAGATGTATATCTTATAAGGGTCATATATATATATATATAATATATATATATATAATATATATATAGTATAATATATACAGTGTGTCCCAGAAAAAAAGGAACCGAGATTGATGAAGATATTTCAATATCTTAAAAACAAGTATGAAAAATAAGTGTACATGGTTGGAAAGCATGATTTTCTCCTTTTTCATTTGATACCGGTCACAGAGATTCCATTCACGCATGGATGAGCAAAGACAATAAGAAGGGACACCAGGTATAAAATCATTTGCACGAGCAAATTTGAAATTCAACCTTTCATGCTTGAAATGTATGTCTGAGTATTTTCGTCATTGAAGGGCACACATTGAAAAGTTAATTTTATCTTCTTCATATGATACCGACATTTGTGGAAGAAAATAAGCGTTGCATCAATGAAAAAAGACGATTTGAAATGATGCTTGCTTTCAGAAATGTTCCAAAATGCATTCATTAACAGTTTTCTGGAATTGGCAGGGCCAGCAGGCAATAAATTACCCCTGCGTACATGACCTCGGAGCCTATTGTTGTGTCGCCGAGCAAGTATTAATGTGAACTCAGCCGTGCGTGAACGTCATTGTTCTGCTGCCCTCGCTCGTTCTCAAAATTTATTCATTTAAAAAATGACGCTAAAACAGGCATGTTTTAATTTTACTTGTTCTCCGGCATACGTAATTCATTTTTATTACGCCTGAGGTGTCATATAAAAGATAAAATGTGCTATTTTTACGTCATGGCTTTTATTTTCAAAACAAATACATTTTTTGACGATAAAATGAGCTCAGAGATGGAATATGCGCGGTGCCAAATGAAATTTTGGTAGCACCAATATCCATTGTTTTAGTCAATATGCGTGAAGATGAATGAAAAGTAATGTATCAAATGAAAGAGAGATGAACAGAGCTTTACAATCATACCTAATTTATTGAAGAAACTGTTTCATTATGATTGAATATTTTTGCAATGAAATCCGGTTTCCTTTTTCTGGACACACTGTATACCAAGCCGCGAATTGTGGACATTATTTCCTTATTCAATTTGTGTAAATTAATCGAAACCGAGAAGTTTTCTAAGTTATACTGACTTCTAATTTCGATTTTCCAAATTTCTATTAATAAAACTGAATATCTCTACCTTAAAGTTGATATGAAAATGCAGACAACCTAAATTTACAATTTTTTTTTGAAAGTCAGTTTATTATTTGGACGGAAGACCTATTACGTGCTATTAATGTATAAGACAGTCACCCACGTTATACAAAATAATTTCTTAGAAATATTGAGTTACAATTATTTATATGGACGGAAGTCTGTGTCTAGCAAAGCCATAATATAATTAATGAATGATACAATTAACGGCCATGTTGTACAGAACACGACAGACTAGGGTAAGGCCCTGCACAGGCACATTGACGTAATGACAAATCCACCATATTAATATAGTAGGTCCTAATGATTGTCATCACCACTCACGCAAAATCTAGAAGGGGAAATGCAAACCCAGACATGTACTGAAATTCAGAGAGTGACAGAAACAATACAAGAATGGAAAATAGTGAAAGATTTGAAGAAATTTGTTTGAACGGTTTCAAGGCATTATGATTGGTTCAAAGTTTATTTAATCCTTGTTATGGAGGATCCTTAAATTGGTAGCTCTACCCACTTTTCAGATTAAAGTGTGGAGAACTTCCATTGGATTTGTACACAAATTGTTAATAATTGCACTGTTTTCTGAAGTGTCAGTTGAGAAAGTATCTAAATTCTTTCAGAAAAACATGTAGAATCATTTTTGCTAGGACATACTTGCACAACAAGCAAGACCGAATCAGACATTTGATAAAAAGTGGGAATAAATGAAAATTTGTGTACAAAACCAAAGGAGAGTTCTCCACAGTTTCATCTAAAAAGCTGGTAGAGTTGCCAATTTAACAATCTTCCATATCAAGGATCAAAATCAATTTTGAAAAAACATAACTCTTGAACCGTTCAACCAAATTTGTTCAAACTTTCACTAATTTCCCTCTTACATTGTTCTGTAATCTTTGAATGCAGGAATGTGTCTGGGTTTCATTCCACTTAAATTGAAGGAGAAGTGTGGCTGATCCAAAATACTCTTTCATACACTCACACCTAGTGTGCTAGTCACCTTGAATCGAAGACCGAAATCAACATCAAAATAAGCGGACTGATCCGTAACCACTGATATCCAGGCATTGACAGAGTTTAAAGATGGCACAGAACTGTATACCTGTAAAAAGGAAGAAGGAAGAATGAATGAGAGGAAGGAAGAGAAGAGAGAGAAGAAGAAGAAGTATGAAGAAGAAGAAGAAAAAGATGAAGAAGGAAGAAGAAGAAGAAGAAGGAATGAAGGAAGAGAAGAAGAAAGAAGGGAAAGGAAGAAGAATGTGGAGGCCGCGCCAGCGAAAGACGAATTAGACAAAAAGTAATGAGCGGATTTCGCGGATCGAAAGAAGAATAACACCTGCGCATGTGCATTACATACGATTAAAATAAGAGTTTTTGTTTGGTTCCTAGAAAAAATAGCAAAATGGAATACATGAGATAAGAAATAGCAGTACAGCGTACTTACCTACGGCAAAATATGGTAGAAACTATTTATGAAAACAGAGAATGCCAATAAACAAACCCTAGACAATAGAAAGAAAAATTACTAGGCGATATTTTTCTCAAAATAATCCAGTTAATCCAAGTTTACGCTCCAAGATTTTTTTTTGAAAATTCCCTTTTTACACCCCTCCCCAACGTGGTAAAGTTCTCGATCCGTAGCCTAGAAACTTGATTGGGAAACCGAAACATGCAAATTATCTAGAGGCAAAGCAAGAAGGTTTTACGCCTACGTATGCATCAATCGTTCATAACTAGTTATAAAAAAAATAATGTCACAAAAATAATTGTGACGCATGTGGAGTGATTGGATATTTATTCATATATATATATATATATGATACCGAATGGTACACTAAAATGAGATTGTTTGATTATTACAGACTGTTAATTATACAAGGTCGTTACCACGTTTGATGATATTTGCACTGGTCGGATGAAACCCTCTTCAAGTCCAATGGGGAGTTCGCACTTGGTAGCTGGTGAGATAAAGCAATGAAAGAAAGAAATGAGGAAACACATGTAAATACTAACTAGCAAATGAATGAATGAATGAATGAATGAATGAATGAATGAATGAATGAATTATATATGCATGTGGTGTCAATGTTACTGATTTGTATGATGTTTACAATAGTTATGTGAGATACTATTTGAGTTAAGTTAATGTCTCGACGTGTACCTATGGGACTCCGAAAAGAGAGGTTTAAAAGACAGTGCAAGGCACTACAAAACCATTCAACAATTTAACCTCAAAATACTACTTAACATACACAATTTCCAATTTTGACTTTGTTTTCAAAGTTTGCCTCCCAATTCTGAAAAATAGATCGACGCCCCTGGCTGTAACATAAGAATACTTAATAATCGTTGATAAGGTATTACTGAGCCCGTTTCCAGAGGTCGTTGGCCTATTTGCTGGAGCTAACACAGAAGAAGTGTATAACCTAAAATATCGCCCATAACTCCACCTGTATTTTGATTTTATTTCAGGCGATACGGTTAATATACATCACGATTTTGTTCTGTGTGCAGGTGTGCAACTGAAATTTTGTACAATATTAATGGCCTTTTAGTGTATATACAGCAACATCAAACTCATGAAAAAAGATATTACCTGATCCTCATCCCCTGTTGAATGTACAATGAGTACAGTCATTTCTGTCACTTTTCCCCAATTAATTTCAAACAGTACATTACACCAACGAAAATGAAATTATATATTTTTTTTCTTCCTGTATCACTATGTTATATCCCCTGTAATCGGTTTAATACATTAATATAACACAGTAAACACACACATATAAATACGTATTGCATTACTTTTTATTGATAACTATTACGTAATTATAAATTTAACTCCATGTTATCTTGCAGTATGTCGTATTGCATAAGTCATGATTTGTAATTATTATCGAGTGTGATATTATACATTATATTCTGTATAATTTATGCATGTAAAATAAATTTTAAATATGGATGACCAATATGAAATATGAAATACAAAATACTTACTTGGTTCAATTGTAATAGTAGAAAACGCCTTCTTTTGATGGTAACTAGCCGCACAGATAAAGGTACCGTTTGCGTAAGGTGTCTTGGCGAATCCTATTATCTGTAAGTGAGCTATCGTTATGCATTCAGTGGTTGGGGTACGAGAAGTGATGATCTCTCCGCTAACGTTGGATAGTACAATGGCTGCCATTGGTTGGTTGACAGAAGTTACCCATGACCACGTGATATCGGTGATTGGATAACCTTTGACATAGGTCACGAGGGTCAGGTCGGGATTAAGGTCATGACTTGTTCTTGTAATGTTGACAACTTCAGGATCAGTTGCTGTGATCACAAGGAAAACATAATATTAATTTTCGTTGTGCAAGCCTGTTGGAGATTTTACGAAAACTTATTTCACAAAAAATGTATTCACTACCTGTTCTGCTACAAATAGGTGTGCCACGATTTTGTGCAAATGTGGATCACGAGGCAATTTACTAACTTTATACTTGAAGATATATAAATCTTCTCCATTAGTCAAACACTGTTTAAATTTGAAAGTGTGTAAAGAGTAATTAGCAGTTTGGCTAGTTTGTATGCATTTAAGAATACCTGCTGTTCTGAATGTTAATATTCCAGGCATTTGTGAGAAATACATAGTCCGAAGAAAGCTAGATACTAGAAACGATATAGAATGCTTCAAAATATCCAAGAAGTCGTTAAATCTGAATATAATAGTTGTTTTATGAAACTCAATTTCCTTGTGCAGTGCACCTTCCCTCTAACAAAGATGGGGCTAATTTTTCAGCAAAACTTAACAAAAGCCATTGATACAGTCTTTCATAATTACAAGAGTGGTTGCTCTCAGATACCTCTTTTAAAGAGAACACACAGAACTGGTTGATGATGGAAAATCTTTCTTCAAAATTTCACATTTCCATATTTTCTAGCTGAAAGTACATTTGCATTATGTGGGACTTATTCACTTCATATGCAATAAAAAGTTGAGGAATTGGCAGTTTGAGTACCCGACGGAGTAGGCTCCGTTGCTGCAGTGTGTATGGCAACAATGAACATAGTCCCACATATAGATTTCTGTATTAGTACTTTGTCAGCGGTGGGGGTTGAGTAACAGATATGTCCAAAACGAAGTGTTCTGTTGTTTTCAACTACCCTCTCCTGTACTATAGTAACATTTTTAGAATACCATCTGTTCACAGAAGGTTTGAAAGCAGTTGATATTAAAATAATGTTGTTCTGCAAGTAATCAACCAGTACTGTGTATTCTCTTTAAACCCTATCCCACTCTTCAAAGTTCGTTGGTATCAAGGGATCATTAGGAACTTCTATAACATGTAAAATATGTAAAACGTGTGAACAGGCTTATTGGTTGTATAGCAGTCACCCATAACCTGTATAATGACCAATAAATCACATAGTACGGATATGCGATAAATTCCTGATTTCAATTCAAGGATATTTTATCATTTTCGATTTTGAAGGATAAGAGATATAATATGTTTTTTTTTCTCATGACTCACACACTTAAGAAAATCTCTTAAAGTTGAGGCAAAACACACCTACCTGTTGCGCTGCAGTGATACAGTGTTCCGATTTGTTCGTTAGATAGTACAGTTTCAAAGAATTTTAAGTCACTGTAAGCGGCATCTGCCCAATTTGTATTGTCATTACTGGAACCGAGGACAAAGTCAGACTGTGTGTCTTTGCTGTTTACTTCTTTGGTAAACGTACTTGTCGAACCTGATCAAAAGATAGGGGACAAAATGAACTTCGAAAGAGTTAATGAAAAGTGTGCGAATTTATTTACTATTACTTTGGCTAACACATGTGATTGATGTAGACTTTATAGCCCAAGTTTAGTTTCGATGAATTGCAAAAATGAAATTCTTTACAATTACGTTTTTAGATACACCTATATGATCTACTTATATCCTGACAATTGCTCGCTCTGAAATGTTCCCATTTTTAAGAAATTTAACAAAATATAAAATCTCGGTTGGGGGGGGGGACCCCGAGAATTTCCATAGGTGGTGTACATACCACTAGATGCTCTCCTTTAATTTAATCATCATAAATAGTCTCTATGAACAATTTTCAGTGGGTATGTGATGTTGTTTTCTGATGTCTGGGGTGACAATAGAATACTTTGTGACATATATTGAGCAAACGTTTGTCTGATCAACCGAAACTGTACTTTTTAATTCTTCATTTACATAGACGCATCTATCCATGTATCTATCTATCTTACTTGTTCATCCATCCACTCACTAAATTTCGGTGGAAACCACCAAGAATATCCCATAAAGCCTAGTACGGACTTTTCCCATGGGGTCCTTCAAAGAACTGTCAGTGTAAGAATGCTGGTATGAGGTTATGGTTTTCAGGAATAGGAATCCCTTGGAGACTAAGTACGAGATATCTCGGGTTGGACTCTATGAAAAATGCGTATATTTTACGTGCGAAAGTGACTTGATCTCAACACTTCAGTCCTATTCGAAGGACGAGGTTTGGCGATACGGATCTTACACAAGGACACAAACGCCATGATATGGACTCAAATCAGGAATATGGGATAAGACAATGGTCTTATCAACTAAGCCACGAACACTCCGTTATCTATTTATTTATCTATTTATCTATCTATCCGTCATCTATCTATCTACCCAGCTATCTATCTATCTGTCTATCTATCTATCTATCTATCTATCTATCGATTCATCTGTTATCTATCTATCTATCCGACTACCTATCTATTTATCCATCTATTTATCTGTCCTATCTATCTATCTATCTATCTATCTATCTATCTATCTATCTATCTATCTATATTTTATGTACCTACACCGACTTTAAACATAAATTTCAGTCGTTGTCTTCATGGTAGCGCATGTTTTATATACTCACCCTTACTTTTACCATTTATAAACACTTCGCCACCGATAGCATCATTAAACGTAATAACGACATAGTGCCACGTATCTACAGGCATTTCCTGTGAGGAGATATTCACAGGTGTCCAGTGTCTGGAATCACTCCTGAACTCCGCCAGATATTCCTATTATAGATGACAAGTTGAGATATTGATAATAATTGAAAACCGAGGTAACTCTGAGAGAAACTGGTCGAATGGGAATTTTGCATTAATAAGATTTGGTTTACCAGGGATGGTAGGGTGTAACGTGTAGCTTTAAAATAGATGGTTGTACCATAACGGGTGTGTTTTCGAATCCAACGATTTTTATTATTAGGCCGTAAAATTTACATTCACCTAGACAATGACCGGTACCAGCCGAAGCAATTCAGCACCCCCCTCCACCCCCCCCCCACGTGCACAAAACTGTTCTCAGAGGCCTAAGTCAGAATTGTGTATGGAAAATGGCGAGGTATGTTTCATGTGGAAATTGCTTTCTTTCAAAGTACTCTGTTTTTGTCCAAATTCACTAAATTCGTACCAATGTAATTGCGTCTTGAGAAAACTGAATTCCATTGGATTCATCTGCAGCCTGTCCACCACTGCTCAAGAATACCGCGTGGGCTCCACTAGCCGCACCGTTGTCTCTGATCCACAGCCCTATGGTAAGGCCATTGGGACACCAGCCGATCTTGGACAGACACTCGCCTTCGAAGCTCCCAAGTTTTATATGCCTTGCGGGTGAGTCGTCTGTTTGGACGGCACACTTTTGAGTCACCTGTTTGGACGGTTGTATATGATGTAGATCTGAGTATAAGCGTGTATTATTGTTAACGTGTAGATGCGAAAATATCATCGACTTAACGAATACACGTTCAAATTCCAGGGTAAATTGTGAAACGTTATGTGTGTGTGTAAATTTCCTATCAAGTATCCTTGTTGTAAAAACGAGGTACGAATTCTGTATCACATGAGTGTTTCAGCATACTTTGGAGCCTATAACGCCCTCCCCCCGATTAAGGTGATATGCCTGCTCTACGTCTACAGAGATTTAACAAATTGTAAATGTGTCATTGATTAATTGATGAATACATGGATCTTTCGTTTGTATGTCACTGGCCTACTTTTAATACTAATAACTTGGATATACTGAATCTCATTAAATCTAGTATTTGCACAAATTCTGACGCACATTCATTTGAATTGCAATCATTATCTGCTTTATCAAAGCTGTATTTTGTACATCCACATTGGTAAAGTAGTCGTAAGCGTCGAAGTCGTAGTCGTAATTGTAAGCAATTTTTGTCTTTCCTCTAAATGATCGCTGTGGTCTGAAAGGATTGTTTCTTTTCCGCGCTTTAAGAAACCATAGACCATGGAAAGCATTCGAGAAATCCGTAAGAACGGCTTGACGAGGCAAGAAACTTCCTAAGTGACAGTTTATATTTAGGGAATGCGATAAAACGGAGCAAAATTACTAACCAGGGAGGTATGACACTACCTATCATATCATATCATATCATATCATATCATATCATATCATATCATATCATACATACATATCATATCATATCATATCATATCATATCATATCATATCATATCATATCATATCATATCATATCATATCATATACAAATCTTGCCAAAGATTTTTGTCAAAAATATACAGGACAAAATAGACTTCAGAGCTATCGGTACCTGCGTAGGGGCATCAATGTACGTCAAGCCACTAATATCGGGAGAGCCTGACGCGCGTCCTGTGTTGGAATAGATGACGTCATTGTTATGGCTACCACAGTTTGCAGGTTCCGGGGCATTCACAGAGAAACGCCCACTCAGATCCCAATATTCCTTTGGTTGCAAGTCTATAACAGAAATGGAAGAAAAGGTTCCAGAATTCGAACAAACAGTGCTCAATGTCATATGATTTTTTTCCAATTATGAATGAAACGTCAGTGCACTGATTATTCAGAAGTGATCATTACACTTTTTCAGGTCTAATAAAAAAGACATAGGCAAAAACTATTTGGTTGTTTAAACACTTTGGTCAACCTTGGGGGCATTGTTGGGAAAAAGCTGAGGGATCGTCTCCAATTCTTGTTCGGGATCTATATCACAGTCTTTGGTATTCTATTTATATTCTGTTTTTGTTTATTTTTCAAATAAATAATTAAATCTCTCAAATCCGTACGTTATGCACGTACCGTACCTCTAGGTTTAACTGTTTATTTTACTGGCTTTCTAACTGCTTCATACAACCTTAATCCGTTGGAGACGGTTTGAGTTTGGTATAAAAGATATTTCGTACTTAGTCACCAACGAGTTGAGGAGCACAACATCAAAAATTGCATCGCATGTGTTTGAACGAAAAATATGAAGCTCTATAATATAATCCCTTAATAAATATTTAGGGAAAAAACACATACATGATAAATCTTGGGGTTATAGTTAGATTATTTAGAGATCAGGGTGATCAGAGTGAAAATAGAATTCTCCCAGTGGACCCGTTGAAACCAGTTGGTTTAAGATAGATATCCAATCACCTCTCAAAGGCAATCGAACTAATGTGCCTTTCAACCCTCGAGCGACCAATTCTGTATCATTTATACCTTGTGGATAAGGACAGGCGTATCTGACTTCAAAATCCAAGCAACCTGCGTTCTCTGTCTGCAGACAAACGAGACCTTCCTTCGTGCATACAAATGGATATGATAGACGTTTTCCCGTAGAGGTCCATGGTAATTCACTTCCAACTACACGACACTGGGCGAAAAGGGGCGTGCCACATAACGAGGGATCTCCCTGCAGGGATATGAAGAAATGCAGTTTTGAATTATGGTATTAATAGCCGCCTATGATTTAATTGTATCACCAATTTGTGAACGAAAACAACTTTCTCATTATATTATTTAAAGTATCCTGTAAGAATGATAAATGATAAATCTAACAGTAGTTACCTACAACCAATTTAAAAGGAACAGCCCAGCTGTTATTAAGTTGTTTTGAATAGAAGCAAAAATAATAAGGTGAACAACTCAGCGAACGTCTAGAAAAAAATCGGGCTAATAGGAACAACATAATTTTTTTGAATTCTTAGTTTCAAACATGATAAATTCGGCAACATATAATTGAAATTTTATTAAAAACCACACGATTCTATATAATCATACTCGTATGATTCCTTAATATAGTAATCAAATATATTGAATCTGTTAAATCAGTTACCCATCTATACCTCACAAATTTCGTGAACAGAAAAACTTTCATCATCCCTATTCCAATCAACGTCGTTAGCATCCAACCAGTTCGTCAGTAAAATGGCTTCTACGGTGAACGAAAATAGAATCGCCATCAAATATCAGGGTGTTTATGAGTGACGTGTATGCAACTTGGTTGATGGTATAATACTGGTAGCTACGCTGAATAAATGTTATTTAACAAAAACATATAGCACACCATAATTCCTTTGTGCAGTTTGAAACATAGCGTTGTTTCCATTTATATCCGATCCAAAGGAAGTTTCTATCTTTGTTAGTTTTTCGATTATCACTGATAGTAATTATCACCCTCTTGATGTCAGGTGATGCCTCCACTGAGAAAATCTCAAGGTTATAACCTTAGTCCCTTATGTGATTCTCTTCCAAACTGATGAAATATCACTAATATTACATTACTAATAAAATGACTTTTCTGTAGCAATACAAATTAAGGAGGTTTGTTACGGGGCTCGTAGGACAGGACTTCTGAATGGGAGTGGGGTTTGTGTGATGTGTGTGTTGTGTGTGTGTTGTGGGGTGTGTGGGTGGGGTTCGTGTGTTTGTGTTGGGTGTGTGTGGTGAGGGGGGGTGGTGCAATAATAACAGGATGACAGACGACAAGTCGTTTCAACGACTGGTTATTGATGATAACTTGAGACTCTGGGCCCCACCTACGGGCGAAGCGGGCATTCACACTAGAATTGGCTCTAAAATGTAGATAGCAATAATGGACAACGTACCGTTGGACATAGCAATCTGAGGCCCGTATCGAGATGTGAAGTTGTCGTCTGCATTTTGTGCGACCCCAGACTAGACTCAGCGCCCTCAGTATGGCATGCAACGTCAAAACGTTTGACCAGTTTGAACTCGATGGCATGCTAAGTGTATTCTAAGTACGACACGCAATTCAAATGCGGTTGTTGACATAAATCCGATTGACACAAAAAATCATGACATAAAATCACGTAGGCAGCCAGCTAATAAATATCACTCTACTTTCAGCATTTAAGCTGAGGAGTCACCACACTTCGTACAACACTTTCTAGATGTTATGTCGCAACCTTTTAATCCGGCTGGATTCAACATTGTATGCGTGTCGATCCAGCCA
>JZLH01S0079265.1:2939-18649 GCA_001188425.1 Eucidaris tribuloides | reverse complement strand
AAAGGAAGCCCAGTCTGTTATTAAGTTGTTTTGAATAGAAGCAAAATAATACAGTGTGACACACCAGCGAACGTCTGAAAAAAATCGGGCTAATAGGAACAAACAATTTTTTATTCTTAAGTTTCAAAGATGATAAATTCGGCAACAATATGAAATTTTATTAAAAAAAACACGATACTATATAATCAGTACTCGGTATGGTTCCTTAATATAGTAATCAAATCTATTGAATCTGTTAAATCAGTTACCCCACTATACTCACCAAAGTTTCGTGAACAGAAAACTTTTCATCATCCCCTATTCCATCAACATCGTTAGCATCCAACCAGCTCGTCCAGTAAAATGGCTCTACGGTAACGAAAATAGAATCGCAATCAAATATCAGGGTGTTATGAGGTTGACGTGTATGCAACTTGGTTGATGGTATAATACGTTGGTACTACGTGAATAAATTGTATTTAACAAAAACATATAGCACACCATATTCCTTTGTGCAGTTTGAAACATAGGTTGTTTCCATTTTATATCCAGCCAAAGGAAGTTTCTATCTTTGTGTAGTTTTTCATTATCACTGATAGTAATTATCACCCCTTGATGTCAGGTATGCTCCACTGAGATCTCAAGGTATAACTATACCCTTATGGCATGTCTCTTCCAAACTTGATAAATACACTAATATATACATTACATAAAATGACTTTTCTGTACAATAAAAAAGGAGGTTGGTACGGGCTCGTAGGACAGGACTTTTGATGGGAGTGGGGGTTTGTGTGTGTGTGTGTGTGTGTGTGTGTGTGTGTGTGTGTGTGTGTGTGTGTGTGTGTGTGTGTGTGTGTGTGTGTGTGTGTGTGTGTGTGTGTGTGTGTGTGTGTGTGTGTTGAGTGGGGGGGGGGGTTGGTGTCGAATAATAACAGGATGACAAGACGACAAGTCGGTTGCAACCGACTGGTTATTTGTGATAACTTGAGACCTCTGGGCCCCACCTACGGGAAGGGGCATTCACACTAGAAATTTGGCTAAAATGTAGATAGCAATAATGGACAACGTACCGTGTGGACATAGCAATCTGACCTCGTAGTCGAAGCATGTGAAGTTGTCGTCTGCATTTTGTCGCGACCCCAGACAGACTAGCCCGCCCTCAGTAGTGCATGCAACGTCAAACGTTTGACCAGTTGAACTCGATGGCATGCTAGTGTATTTAGTACGACACTCAATGTCAATGGGTTGTTGACATAAATCCTGATTGACACAAAAATATGACATAAAATCACGAGTAGGCAGCAGCAATAAATACACTCTATTTCAGCATTTAAAAGGGCTGAGGAGTCACCACACTTCGTACAACACTTTCTAGATGTTATGTCCAACCTTTTATCCGGCTGGATTCAACATTTATGGTGTCAGATCCAGCAGGCTAAAGGTTAAATACAACATGCAGAAAGTGTGGTTACTCCTCAGCCCTTTTGAATGTCGAGATATATCAGTTTTTAGAGTGTATTGCACTGAAAATTCCATATTTACAAATATGAGCGATGCAGATGCTCGAGACACTCGACTAGAACACTGTTAAATATTCAATATCATCAATCCCATGCAATAAATCTAACTATAAGTTAATTTACAGTGGCGACCGAAAGTATTCCAGACACGAATTCGTTTCATTACAACGCAAGGCACGCATTTACTCCGCTGGCTTTGCGTTTCGTCGCGTTTGATCGTTTCATGAAACGCGTTTCAGTGAATGCGTTTGGAACGTGACGATCGTTCGGTCGCCACTGTACAGATGACACGCACAGATATTTATATGAAAGAAACATTTTATTCTTATATGCAAATGTAAGGCTAACAATGTTAAAATTTCAATTAATATGCAACGTGGTTTCAGTTAGAAATGAAAAATTGGAACTATCAATGAGTAAAGTGTCTCTCTTATCCAAAACTCCCCGATATCTATTACAATGACATTATCCCAGTTCAATTTTGCCCGCCCACTTCAAATGAGAGATTAGTCCGTACGAACAAATTTTCATATTGCCTTTTCCTATCTTATTCTATATCTATGAATTTATTTGTTTAGAGCAACTACTTCCATGATTTTATTAACTCCTGTGACGAAATTAAAGATTGGTTTCAGGATTTGCAAGCCTTAAAGGCAATATTAATGAAATCAGCTAAAATCATTCACAATGTTAAGATAAGTATAAATAAAGACCGCTCATAAAACCTTTGGGTAGAATACATAGTTTTCTGGTCCGTTAAACTTCAAAATTTGCAAAATGACTGCCCGTCCTTTTACAATTCCGTTACTTTCAAATTTGTCGCATCGGGTGCTAACCAAAGGTTACGCAGATTTCAGCAGGTTGACCATATTAGCCAAGCAGTCAGCTACTGACCGCAGCAATTTGAGCAAAAATTTAAACCCACGGAAAGAACAATATTCTGGTAGCATGTTATTATAATATTTTCTCATAAAACAACAAGTTCATGACGTATGGATCTAAAACTTTCAACGCACCATTTGTGAGTACTTAAAGGCGTACTGTCATGACAGGATGAAAAACGCCCTCTCTTGACAAAAATCATAAAAAGGGTGCACTAATGACGCCCATAATGCAAAGGAAAACACCCATGACAGTGTGTAAAAAATGCAGCATTTTTCCCTTCAGCAATCTGTACACCATGGCACTTCAACAGTCCACGTTCGTGAATATGTGCCTATATTCCAGGACTATAGTTGACGTCCTCTCTGTGGTTGAGTTGACCCTTGACAGTGCGCCTTAAACTACTGTTTGGTAATAAAAATGAAGGGAAGTGATGGACTTGTAAATCCTGAGCCCAATCTTTAAGCATTGATCACGGTAAGTAATCACAAAATACCTGGCTAAGTACGGCAATACTCTCATTGTCCGAACCATCATCGGGTGTATCCAAGCTTACCCACTCCGTCCAAGTGTAGCCGTGTCCTGAAAATGCAAAGCACGTGGCAATTTCCGGTCAATAAATGATTTTATTTGAATGTTTAGGTACAATATACATGCTTATGCGGAAGGACATTGAGTACAGCCATAAAAGGTAAAACAGTTTAAAAAAACACTATTTTGATATTTGTGAATCAGGAAGTAGAATCTTTCTCTCGATAGATCTTTTGACATGATTACTGGTTTAAACTACTTCCGATCTATATCCCACTCTTTAGTGCTACATTCAGAGTTTTCACGATAAATTAAATTTTGTACGTTAAATGTACTTCTAGGCTTAATGGTCTATGAATAACATTCAAAGTACTTCACTCAATCCTAGTAGTAAAATGGGATAACTTTCGTCCACTCATGCGGACTATCTCGAGCTTTCTGAATACATGGAATAGGGGTTCTGGACAGTTTTGTCACCTATTAATGCGCTGACGTGACATATGCTTCGGATACGATAACTCCGGTAATGACATTTTCCGTAGTCAAAAAGTTAGAGTTAGGGTTGTCATCAGGATTTGATTCACGTTACGCTGAGGACTAGGTTTAAGGGGAAGGGTTTAGGTTGGAGTAGGGTTCTCTATTAGCATTTGACTTCGCAGCACTTGCTCCAGGAGTATACTGAATGCCATTGATGCACCGGTAATCTCAATGCTTTATCGAGGAGGCAACTCTTGCATGAAAGAATCATTTCGCTTGAGATAGTCCACAGGAGCTGACGAGCCAGTCAAATAATAATGTTAAAAGACGGTTAGGCCTATTACACTATAAAAAGCGTGCTTAGCAAAAACATTATTGTTTAGAAATTTGATAGCGAATATGTATTTTATAAAAAAAAAAAGTATGTTTAGATTATCGACACTATTCACTAAATTAGAAAGTTAGGTTCAGTCAGTTGACAAACGGCATTTATTCTCTAAACATAATATTTACACACTGATGACAAGAATGTGTTCAGAAAAGCGTTTGCTCATTATAGGCAGGACATCTCTTTTGCATGCCTAAAAATTAACATTGCGTAAATACAATGGCATTTAGAAGAAATGCCATCTGTGAACCTTTAGCAAAATACAGGAGCTAGAAACTCAATTTTAGTGGAATTATAGTGACCGTTAGACTCTGATTGGAATTTTTTCTCGCGAGAAAACTTCTTACCATAGAACGTACACTAAAGAGCTATTGTTTTTCTTTCACATTTTTCAAATTCTAGGTAATTACTGACCCCCAGATTTCACAGACACGTCCTTCATCAATAGCCAGAGGGCATGGGTCATCTTTTTTTCTGGTCTGCGGGGATGTTTGCAAATGAGATCTACTGCCTTAAACACAGTTTTCAAAATGTTATGCACAATCTCCCCACCAATTCAAGTTGTCTGTACCTTCAGGTTGATATATCATTGATGTCCTGCCTGGCGTCGCTTCATATTTCGCCTCACATGCAATCGTAAAGTTGTTGTAAAACTCGCTGAGTTGAAGAAAGGACTGCGCCTGGTAGCCGGTTGCCACGCTAAAACTGTAAACATGCACTTTCGAACTTCCCTCATCAGGAACGGTGAATGTTCGACCATCAGGTAAAAAGTACCATTCGATGGTGGGTGGAGTACTTTCGTTCGGTCCACGAGCTAGACATTCCATGATGACATCGGGATCTGATGGTTCACTTATTCGTCGAACGTAGATTATTCGGACTGAATCCTCCGAACTCGGGGCTATCGCGGCTGCGTCAGAATGGGATAAGAATTATCGCCTTGAAGTTTCGATATTTAGGGGTCTTTTGACGGTAGATTCAAATATTTTTATTTTTACATTTTCGTCTCGAAACGCAATGGCTCAAATTTTAGGCTCTAATGATTTCGAAAACAAATTCTTAAAATAGTAGCTTAAACAAAACATATCATTTTAATTGATATGTTCTTTTTGACCGCTAGAAGCCTTCATATCATAAGTTATTCATAATAATTTATTTATGGGTTTGGGTTAAGGTTAAATTTCACCCTTATAAAACGAAAGTCTCTGTCTGTTCAAATTTAAACATTGATATTTAAAGGACATGTATGAGTGAATCCTGAATAGGCGACGTTTATTGTATAAGCTGTAGGGTAAATTGGGGTAAGTGGAACAGTGGGGTAACTGGAACACGGACAATATATTGGCCTCTATCAAGAATAAAATCTGGCAATATACTACCGAGTGTCCCACTTATCCCAACGCCATATGTTTGCTTTCGTTTCATACCAAAACTGGGTTACCTGCGCATGAATTGATCAGATAATGTCAAATTTTGATACCAACCATGAAAAGGAGAACAAAGTTGATAAAATAATACTAATTTAAGGGTTAAAAGGGCTAAATCTATGAATTTATTTCTTGGAGTCACAGAAAAAATTGAAAATGTGTTTGTTATCTATAATAAAATGAATGCAAAAATGGAAGTAAATAGCGAAAATTCAGAGAAAATGAGGTAATCATTTACACGGGTGTTCCAGTTACCCCAACTGGATCCCCTTTGGGGTAAGTAGGACACGCTTGACTGAATTTGATTTTCGAACACATTTGTAATTATTTTTTTAGGGTTTAAATATCAAATTACGTACTTTATTGCATTTTCCGAGGTTTGAATATAAAATCACAAAATTCAAAGTACTATTTGATAACAAATAATGGATTTGTACCTAAAATCCCACTTTTTGACTTAGGTTGATGTAAAAAAACGAAAAATATGCCTGAATTTCGCATATGCCTATAAAAAAAAACATAAAAATGACAATTAGTGTGTTACTTTTTTTTATTTGTCGCAAAATATTATGCTAAAGGCAACTAGTGCTCTATTAAATGTGAACAGCTATGAAAAATAGGTTCCTGGCAAGCAAATAAAACCCTGTTCCACTTACCCCACCCACTGTTTCACTTACCCCACGGTTGGGTCCAATTTGGGGTAACTGGAACACTGCCAATTAACAATTTTTTTATTTGGTAACGTTATGGTATTTGATCACAACATGGTTTAAAAAGTTCATCATGAAACATAGTTTAAATTAAAGGTTATATTTTTCTAAATTATATATACAATATCTTTGCTTTGAGCTCATTTATGCTTAAGTGTTCCACTTATCCCATTTTACCCTAAATCAATAAGAGTTTCTTTTTCATGAAGGGTAAAACACAACACTATCAATCGAAAAGATCATGGAGGATCTGAAAATCATGTAATTATGTGTTACAAATTCAAGTTTCCATATTTTTCAAGATATATGAAAAAAATAACACTAAAAGTGCCTCAATATATATTAAGTCACATAAGTGATGTTTAAAAAGTATCTTGATCATTGTCAATTTTTGATGGTATATTTAGCCCACAAAATCCGCCATTCACACCATTCCTGGATTGTGCATATTTAAAACATTAAGCTTTTAAAAGTAGATTAGCTATACCATGTCGTGAATGTGTTGTCCGTCAAAACAAGTAGAGTTTAGAATTGAAAAAAACAGACAAACAAAAGATGACAAGTACTTACATCCCATTTCCTCATTGTATAGCTGTGTGACTTGTGAGTCGCTAAACTTTGTATAGAAGACTTTGAAGTCACTGACGGTAATGTCGGGACTCTCGTCCGTAGCCGTGGGGTAGTTTTCATTACTGCAAAACACTCTCATTCTCTGATACTCGGGGGGTGCGACGGTGATATTGAATGGTCCAGACGGGACTAAATTCTCGTTAGCACCGTTCACATACAGGGACAAACTTCCGTCATCAAAGGTAACGGTAAAATAGAACCACTCCCCGTCCGGGAATCGGTGATCAAAGGATATATGTCGCTGAATAGTGTCCATTCTTACAGAAGCTCTGTAATGAAATTTTCGTATCCAGATTGCGAATCCGCGTTGCGGACTGGTATAACTACCAGTGGTAAAAACAAATTTATTATTTTCTGGTATCTGGTTGGTTTTTAGCCACATGCTGACAGTTGCCCCCTGAAAATTGAACACAAGTGACACAAAACTTGAGTAATTAAAAAAATAAGCAAGGTTGCAGTTAGTAGGTTTCCCGAATGACGCCTGGATATCAAATATCTTTCTGGCGGGTCACGTGACGTTCAGTGGAACTTTTGAGGGTAATCGTTTTTAACTTTTGAACTATGAACTTAAAGCGACTGAGGACTTAGTAAATAGCTTTGGTTAAAAAAAAATACTTGCACCTGGACATTACGATGTGCATCTGGTGCAAACATGGAATTTCCGACGACTGTCATGAAGACCGATCTATCCAATCAATACTTTGCACAACTTGATTCTGGTGGCCTTCAGCTGTAAATTCGCAAACTGACTAATTGACTAGAATGTTTTGTTCGTAGACTGAGTAGCCAAACAAACACGTACAACACAAATATCGCATTTCTGTGATTTGAGGTTTGGACATTACCGTCAGGACTACTTGGGTAGCGTGATTAGACCACAGAAAGAACACTCTTGGAAAAAAAGGTGCTTATTAGAGCCTCTCCTTGTCCCATATTTGGAAACTTTTAAGGTTTTTCAAAGAAAAACAAAAGGGTTTTAAATGGTTCTAGGGTTCTATAACAGAAAGCCTTTATGTTTCTGTTTACAACCTTAGGGGTTCTCTATGGTATAAAGAACCGTACTACTTTCTTATAGGGTTCTTTATACCATCAAGAAACCCAACGGGTGTATAAAAAAACCCCGAATGGTTCCTTGTAGAACCAAAAACTTTGGTTCTAAAGAACCATTTCGAACCCATTTTTGCTTCTTTGAAAACCTTGAAAAGTTCCAAATACGGGACAAGGAGAGGTTCTAATCAGCACCTTTTTTGTAAAAGTGAATTATTTTATTGATCGATTCGTACTCGGACATTCTGGCAACTACTATATGGACAATTACCACTAAGACAAAATATCCCTCCCGGAAGATTACCTCTACGGACACTACATACCCCCCGGCAACTACTAATCAGTCAACTACCTGTAGGGCAATTACATTACTAAACCGTTGTATCGGGACCTTACCCCATGAACCCCCCGGATTACCACCACTATGATAACCACCCTCTAGGACAAGTCCCTCCCGAACAACTAACCCTCAGACAACTACCCCCAATGACAACCACCACTATGATAACCACCCTCTAGGACAAGTCCCTCCCGAACAAATAACCCTCAGACAACTACCCCCAATGACAACCACCTTCCAGGAAAAGTACTTACCGGGCAATTACCCCATAATAGTAATCACCCCGTAGGACAGTCCTAGAGGTAGTTGGGCTAGGGGTGGTTGTCCTACGCCGGAGTAGTTGTCCTACTGGTTAGTTATCCTATGGGTGGTCATCCGGAGGGGATGCTATTCCAGGAGCTAGGTGGCCTAGAACCAGAACGACTAGATCGATATCCACTGGTAATTGTCTTTGGGGATAGTTAGTTTTCCGGATAATTCTGCCGAGGGTAATAGCTCTATGGTGGTAACTGCCCGGAGATAGTTGCCCGGGAGTAAGGGGGTGTCCTTGGAAATACTTGTACGGCTGGGAGCCGTAGGAAGCGGTTAATAGTTCTTGTTGTTCAGAGGGTAGTTATTCCGAGGGTAGTTGTCCTAGAAACGGATTGAGTTTAGCTTACTGAATTACAGCAAGATGGTTCAGAGATGCACAGTCCCGTAAAATCACCGAGGTCAGCTTGCGCGGAATTTTCAGTTCGTAGAGCACACTTGTGCCTGGACGATCCGGGTGCATCATCAAGGAACAGAGTGCTATAGGTGGCTTGGTTCAGCGTGCCGTCAACACCGCCCTCTATGTTGTTATAGATTGAGGTGGTGATCTTCTGTCGACCGGAGCAGTCGACGGGTGTCGGGTCTGCCGCCGATGTCCGCCCGCTAAAATCCCAGAAGAGGGTCGGGGCAGGGAGGGCTCCTATACATCGGGAATATATATGTATGAAGATTAGATTTGATTTGATTGCTTTTATGTACTTCCACTTCTGTTCAAAAGCAAGATACAGAGTAACATAGAAACTAATAGCTTACATCCTGAGTATAAACCCATCACAGATAGGCCTACATACAGATATATAAAAAGGATATGAGAAACGAAATCCAACTATAAATAAGCCGTACAAAAAAAATATATATATATTTGAAACCGAGATGGGTGAAACTACAAAGGCCTTTGACGTTTCACGTTTAAAGTCATAATTAAATATAACGATATCATTTTTTTTAATGATTTGCACTCACATATCGTCTTTGTCGTAGTTTGTCCAAAAATTGTAGTGAGATTTCTAAATTACACTGGATTTTACGCCGAATTAGAGTGGAATTCACTCCAAAAAGGAGTGGATTTGCACTCTAAAACAAAATGATCCCTAATATTACTCTTGATGGAGAATTGGAGTGATATTACGAATCACATCGTTTTCGGAGTGAAAAACTACTAATTATTTTAACATTTGGGGTAACATCGATTTCAAATTAGAGTGAGGTATTGTCTTTTGCTGTTAAATTTCCACTTTTTAGAGTGCAATTCCACTGTGACGACAGTACAAATATTGCAGTGGAGATTCCACTCTTTTGCATTTAGAGAGTATAAAACCCCAGATTGGCCCATTCGGAATATGTTACCTATGATAGCAGAATATAATATATTCTGTATGCTAAAGTGTTGCAGGGTTAGCAGAACAAAGTGACAAACTACAACATGAACATGAAATAGCGAATAACATTATGCAAAAATACATTATTAGATAATACAACAAAACGATTACAAAAGGCTTCTTAGGCATGAGTTTGCGCATGTGGCTATTGATAAGCAAATTTATCATATACATATCCCAGTGACCAGGGTAATAATAGTAGTTGCAGGGCCCTCTGGGAGAACAGTGCTTGTCAATGAAGAGGCTATCCTCGGTAAATAAGACTCTATTATTGTGATGATGATAATGATGATGATGATGATGATGATTAATATTATTACTATTATTATCATTTTATTTTCACAATTTGTCTTCTTTACAACTATAGAGCCGGGACCAATCCATGCACCTAAGGATCTATAGAGGTGATGCCATCATTTTAAAAGGGGTCACATATAGATTGAGTGCACGAGATCCGTCATGTAATATTGAAGAATTACACTAGCCCTAACAGAACTCCCCTGCTTGATCTCATTGCCCTGTTCTCCATAGAGCAGGTTTGGCCCATATTATTGTTGTTATTATTATTATTATTATTATTATTATTATTATTATTATTATTATTATTATTATTATTATTATTATTATTCTTATCATTATTATTATGATGATGATTATTATCATTATTATTGTTATTATTATTAGTATTAGTATTATTAGTATTAGTATTATTATTATTATCATTATTATCATTACTACTACTACTACTACTACTACCACTACTACTACATTAACCAACGTTATTGTTTTCATGTATAGTCAACCGTGTTACAAAATGTTCTTATGGAAATACTTGGACTGAAGTGATTGATGAAAAATACCTACCAACGTCAGGGGGACAGAAAAATCTGATTTCGTAATCAAAGCAGGTTTCTACACCGGTCTGATCACCATCGTTGCACTGTAGCCCGTTAGTTGAATCCGAGCAGTTCTCAGCCAAGATCTGGTTAGCCTCAGTCACTGTCAGTTGTGAAATTCGAACCCGACACTCAACGGACGTCGGACTGGCGCAGACTTGAGAATCAACCTAAGGGATGGTTGTTAAGTACATTCTGAAAATGTTGGGTAAATTTAGTTGGGTAATTGGTGGTTGGATAAACATTATTCTGGGCGATTTTTATCCAACTGAGCATTGAAGTGCTTTAACCAATATTGGACAATTATTTTCACCTAAACATTTTCCAACAGAAACCGAGGGTTGGGAACTTGTTGTTCCGCGGTTGCGTAATTTTAATCACCAACTGACAGGCAATTTGATTTACCCAACCACATAATAAACTGATTACCCAGCATCGGTTGGGCAGATTTTAACAAACAGTTGTGTGGACAGTATGTTTCCCAGTGTTGGTTAAAAGTTGGGCATTTCTTACCCAACTTTAATACACTCTCTATCGCTTTTGTCTTTTATTTTATTCGAAACACTTGTAGTTATTATGAGAAAATGATATACATTCAAAAACCTGTCTTGGCCACCACCTCTCTACAGCAACTAACCTGCCTACAGTGGTCACTGATATGATTCCTCTTGGGGTGAAATTATGAGTTTAAAACCTGTTTATTGCAGTCACCTGTCTGTAAAGGCCACATTTTCATTTCCCTTGGGTGGCAACTATAGACAATTTTCACTGTACTGCCAAAATGGTGACGATATATTGTAAAGAAGGTTGATTAGTGAACAATGGAAACTGATGCAATGCAACAATATGACGTTAAATAAAGATTGGGAAATGTCTATGAGCATACCTTTAACGTCATTGGGTAAATACGGATCGGATTCATATCAGCATAACGTTAAATCAACCCAACTTTGCCCAATGATAACGTTAGAATAGCTTGAATCAACCAATACATGCCCTTACCTAAAGGGTACTTAACTTGCGTGAGTACCAGACGTCCTTTTTGTAACAACTCTGAGCGCTGAGAGCAAAGATATATGACATTTATTTTCTTCTGCTCTAACACGGTATTTTCTAAATCTTAAATATCAGATTACTTGTTACTGATGTTATTCTGACTCTCTTTATGTACTATGACAATGTTGCATTATTTGTTTTATATTTATGAAACACTTGGGGATCAATATCTATAACTTTTTTGTTTTAAACAAAATTTCTCGTAATTCATCCACATTCATAAGTAGTTCTTATATGGCTTTGTGTTATTGTGTAAATATTGTTTCCTTGTAGTTTATCTAGTTTGTGTTTTGTTACATGTACTTTCATATGATATTTTTACACTTAATTGTGGAAATAATATTTAATTCAAATTTGAAGTTGAAGTCTCAGTCGATTGTTAGAATTGTTAGAAAAACGAGACTCCAATTAATGAGCCAACCGATTTTAGCTCTGCAGGCTTAGCTCTACCGATTTTCGATGTAATATTTGTAGGCAAAATTGTAAAATTTATATCTTGCTTTATCGATAATAATAGGCAAAACTTTGTTTTAAAGGCCCACTGTCTTGACAGGATGAAAACTCATAAAAGGGGTGCACTAATGACACCCATATTGCAACAGAAACAGCCATGACAGTGTGGAAATATATAACATTTATTTTCCTCCCACAATCTGTAGTCTATGGCACTGCAACAGTCCATGGTCGTGAATTTGTGCCTACGTTCCAAGACTAGTTATCATTCTCTGTGTGGTTGAGTTGACCCTTGACAGTGGGCCGTTAACAATCTTAATATCTGAGATAATCTTACAAAATTATAAATCTTACACTTACCGCTCGAACCAACGCCAGAGTTTCCATGTCAGTCCCATCAGCAGGAGTGTCAGCATTGTACCACGCGGTATAGTAAGGACTGGCCGGCTGTGGGTCATTCTGGGTGGAATCTGGGAAGCATTAGAGTACAAATAATGTCATTCGAACTAATAAATATGTGTGAACAATACTACCCTACTTGAGAAAAAAGGGTTTAAATTTCACTTTCAATATCAATTTATTGTTTCTGCAACTTCTCTTTAAACAATTATCAACATAAATCACATTTTTCAAGATTCACACAATAATAATAATAATATTCAAATTTTCCAAAACTATTTACCGGTGATATAACATATAGATAAATTATTTTACTTTATGAACAGTAATTGGATTATTTGCATTGTGAGTATGGCGGAATTATAAAGGAATTATGCCTTTACGAGGTGCAAAAAGGACTCCCCCTTTTGATATTAATAATACTATCATGTGTATGTGTGTGTGTGTGTGTTGTTGTGTGTGTGTGTGTGTGTGTGTGTGTGTGTGTGTGTGTGTGTGTGTGTGTGTGTGTGTGTGTGTGTTTGTGTCAGTGATTCTTATGGTGATGCACCCAAGCAGCTTCCATTTGATAGCTTACATCTATAAACACATGAATTCATGTACAAACATGGGAATACACATGAATGCATTGATGCAAGAAGGGTATGTGTGTATTTGTGTTTGTTTGTAACAACTCACATCAGCACGTAGGCACACACACATACCCACACACAGACACAGACACACGCACACATATAGACAGACAGACAGAAACACAGACACCCAAACACACACTCACATATAAACAGATACACACACATATCAATTTCTAAGCGATCTTTTACTTTCTTCATGGTCTAGATTTTTGTAACACAATGGCAAACTGGAACTGAAACCGTCGTTTTGGGCACATTTTTTGCCATTGCAACAAATCTACAAGCTGTATATACTATTGACACGAGATTTATGATAATCAAATGTTTTTCTTTAAGGTTAGATCAAAATATGTGACCAAAGTCCATGTTATCATCCGCGGAATTGAGTCTAAAAAGTTCCGTTTTGGTCAAAAATCTCGTGGAAGATCCTTGGTTTTCCCATCTTTTCTGACTTTGCCGCCTCATAAAATGAAAGTGCGTCATCGATAAATATATTAACAATAAATATTTGTAGCGGGAAGTACAAGGATTCTAAAAATGTAAAAAATCAAATTTTATTGGCTTGGAGAAGGCCCGCGGAATTGGCAAAAATCAAACACAACCTACATTTTCTCCCAGTCCCAGCTGCACGCAGCCTTTATTATTATGCGTTCAAGTGTGAATGAGAACAATGACAGCAGTCCGTCGCTTACTCCTATACACAGGACGATGTAAGAGAGCAGTGACGCATGACCTGTGCGGTACCTCGGATTTCTCTGCGCAAAAGAGGATCGTTTTCTATTGTTAAGAAATTCATATGCAGACACCCACAAAAACACACACATAGACATACACACACAAACACACACACACACACACACACACACACACACACACACACACACACACACACACACACACACACACACACACACACACACACACACACACACACACACACACACACACACACACACACACACACACCACCACACACCCATACACACACCCATACACACACACACATTGTAAGAGGTGAGTATACCTACCGCTATCGCAGTTCAGGGCTTGAGATGTCCAAACTAATATGCAAAGTGTCGTGAAACTGATTTGCTGAAATTGAAAGAGAGAAATACAAAAAAAAAACAAGGGTAGAAAACTATCCAAACTTACAAATTCTGCAATCCAAATCAAATTACTGGGGAACTATCCTCCCTTCATTGGGAATGTTTTACAAGCACATGCACAGAAAAATAAAAAAAAATATTACTGAAAGACATGTCATACAATATTCAAGCCTGAGAGAGAAAAAATAAAGAAATAAATCGGTAACATTTGGTGGGGTAACATTAAATTTAATAGAGTTTTAAAGTCTAAAGTGCGTCAATCTGAAAAACGTAATCATAAATTCTTAATTATGCTTCGATATCTGACTTTAAAGAGAAACCAAACAAACATCAACGACACAACGACACAATGGACATCAAAGACTTCATTTTATTTTTTTGGCAGTTGAGAATGTGGGCATTCTAAACCCATGAGAAGATATAGGAGAAAGGGCCTTTTTTTCTATATCCGGGGTTTAGAGTTAACTCCCTTCTTATTCTTAAACGACGATTCATGAACTCTTTAAAAAAAACGAAATACAAAGTAAAATAAAATAAGCATCTGGTAACAACATCGAATTAGTACAATATCTTACCAGAACGAGGACGGAAGAATATGCCATCACTATTACTCTGTTTCCGGTTACCAGGGTAATTGCGTAATCCAGTGTTAAGGAAGTCCATGTAACTCGTGAGCAATATGTCAGACCACGAAATCAAGAATTAAATATATACCAGTATCATCCAAGGTGTGTTATGCATAAACTGGGCCTATTCGTGTGCCTTAAACACACCACTTACCACCCGTTGCTTGATTGGTCAACGGATAACTACGTCACTGTGTGCTTGTACTTGTAAAAACGATGTAGTTCTAACCTTTTCTTAGGTTGGCATATACACCATTTGTGGCATATACACCATTTGTGAGAGAGTGCACTTCCCTGGAACAATTAACACGATCAATAATAGAGGTGTCATAAATTTATAATGTCCCGTAAGTCTGTTTTGAGCTAAAATATATGCTCCAAGGTCATGTGCAGCCACATTTGTTAATTGTTAGCACAAACTAAAGAATGTGTTCATCTGAAGTACACTAGACATTAAAGTAAATATTAACAATTTGCTGATTATCACAACTGTAGACTTAATACAATTACCAATTGCAATGTTCGAAGGTTACCATGTATTCACGAAGAACAACAATCATTTGTTTTGCGTTGACAGCGTCGTTAAAAGGCAATAAGCGTGGCATTGTTGATTTAGTTGATTGGCAACACGGTTAAACATTCTCCAGAGTGATTCGAATGATCATTATCACTTTTAGATCAAACATTGCATTATTCCAGGGAATGGTGAACCAAACAGCCCATTGAAAAAGAGCTGTGAGGAGAATTTTGGTTCACATTAGCGTTACAAAGTGAAGCCTAATGTGATGTCATGTCATGTTCACATACATTAAACAATGGATTTTGAAATAAAATCGTCAATTGCCTCCATGTACCATCGACCACGGTAACAGACGCCACATTGCAAAAATGGTAAAGCCCAAGTTTAAGTTTTGGGATTT
>JZLH01S0079254.1:155683-170114 GCA_001188425.1 Eucidaris tribuloides | reverse complement strand
ACACTTGTCGATTTCCAATAATCAATTAATCAATATTGTGGACTTGAGTACTTCTTCCTCTAAAAACAAGGGTCTGAGGAAAACAAATGCATTTCTCAAATAAATGAATGTCAAAAACACTTAATTGTACACATTTTTTGAATGTCCTCAGTAAGACAAACAATGTGATATGCAATTTGTCGAATTTGGACGTTGTTTGAAATTTGACCTCATTTGACCTTTGACCGGAAGAGACCCCTTATTTCCTCAACAAAGCACAAAATACATGATAAATTATATATTTTCTTAAGCCTTGTAACAAGTCGAGTAATTAGAGATACATTTTGAAGAAATTAGACCAAGTTAAAAATTTGACCCCGGTTGACCCCTCCCCTAACCACTACTAGGGAATGGTTAATTTGACAAAATGTTGTCAAAAAATTTCCCAGCATGTAACAACTTAAAAAACAGTCACTAACTCAATTTCGTCAAAATTTGAATTAAGTACTTCTTATTCTACACTCTTCAATTTCACTTGTCTTGATGATTCCTATCTGATACAAAGGGAATGTGTTGAAATAATGGCATAACATTTACAGTATAGGCCTTCTTCAGGGTTCCCATACCAATACCGGAAGTCTTCACTTCTAAGGAATTACAGTCATGGACAAACGTTTGGAATATATTTTTCTACCACATGCAGTTTTCAATCGTATCAGAAAAAGGTTTCCTTTCCTGAAGTAGAGACAGGGGCGGCGCCACAGGGGGGTCAGGGAGTGGGCAGCCACCTCCTATTTTATTATTAAAATGACGGAAATTTTACTGTTTTCGAAAATATTACCCTCCTATTCTTGTTGATTTTGCAAGTTAAACAAAAATGGCGGGCAAAAAAAAATGCTTTTTGTCGTCATCGGCCCCTGTTCCCATTTGTCGGACGCTGTTCGGCTTGCATTTTGGCTAGTAAACAAATTGTTAGGCAGGTAAAATTTTCCCGACGGATTTCGCCCCTCGTTACCCTGGCGCCGCCCCTGAGTGAAGCTCATTTGAACTTAGTAATGATAATTATGTTCTGCATGGGTATTTGATTATTATTTGTTAGAAATCTGCACTTTTAAACAGGGCTACGCAAAGAAATAAACATATTCCAAACTTTTGTCAATGACTGTATATATATTTTTTTCAATTCTCTCCAGTTAAAATATCAAGTTATGCATGTGGTTATAAACTAAGATTTGCCTTGATTTAGCGTATGTAAATACGCAATAGAAATATGTTAAAATGCTTAATGGTATAATACGTACATAACGTGTATACGTTAACATGGGTAAATAACTTATGCATTTAATACACTTAATTCAGTAATGAAAATCATTTAAAACATAACTCACTCTGTAATTGCAACAACAGTTAAACAATTACTGAACTTCATTACGAGCCACTGTGAATCTGTTTTTTCCCGTCGTTTGGCCTGTTTTGCATTTCATTTTATTTTCATAATGTTATCTGCATGAATCGTGTCATTTCACGGGACCCAAGTAATAAAAGCTTGTTTCTGATTTAGGTTCCACCCCTCTGGTTTCTCCTTATTTTATTTAGAACTCATAAATTTATAGAATTTGGATATTACTTTAAATGTATTGTTTATTTGTCATGTTTTCTTTCATTTACGCCAATAAGTGAAAATGAATTCAAGTCAATCCAGTTAGTCTCTGAATGAATTAAAGAGTAAGAATGAATGAATGTATGAATTAATGAAGGAACGAACGAACGAAGGAACGATCGAACGAACGAACGAATGAACGAAGGAACGAATGAACGAATGAATGTATGAATGAATGAATGCATGCATGATATGATGATGAGATGAATGAATGAATGAATGAATGAATGAATGAATGAATGAATGAATGAATGAATGAATGCGTACGCTGCCGCATTTTGCGTTGCGCGCAAAACGCGGCAGTGCACGCGCGGCGCATAAACATTGTATGCGCATATGTGCCACCCGCGGGTTTGTAATGTGATGATTGTTCTTCAACAAGCGAAACTTACTCACCAGAAGCACATCTAATTGGAAACGACAGCTTATTGTAAGTATTTCATCTGATTATTTGCCACAGATTATGTATATTGTATAAAATATAGTTTCTGTTTTGATTTGTTTTTGCGACACGGTACGACCTGCTTTATCAGGACCATTCCATATAGTTGTTGGTGTAGTTGGTGTTATATTCCTTATTTTAATCACTGGACCCCTCTGCAAAACAGTGGTACCCTGTAAGTACTAGTTGAGTAGGGCCATCCAGCCGTGTAATTTTACATTTTATATATATTGAATTTGTTATTTGTATATGTTTATAAATTGACGGAAAATAAATACAATACAATACATATAGTTTTTATAGGCTCAATTATTCTATGTGTTGAGCTCCGTGTACAGCATAATCATCTCTTCATATCGTTTGGATAAATCTTTTGCATGAGAGAAAAACGTTTGGAAAGTAAACCCGTTGACAATTATACGAGTAATGCTCAAAGCACAAGCCACTAGTACAGAAGATCAAATAAAAGATCTTTGGTTGTTAATTGCTTAATAATGTGACGTTTTCCAGCCTGAAGTGAAAACTACACTCTAAAAACTGAAATGCTATTTCAACATTTAAGAAGGCCGAAGAGTGATAACATTAATTTTTTAGACATTAATGTTATATCCAACCTTTTATCCAGCTGGATTCAACATTAATACAGCTTGATAAAAGGTTAAATGCAACATTTAGAAAGTACTGTTACTCCTCGGCCCTTTAGTTAGCATTTGATTTCTTTTCCGATTGCGAAATACAAAGTTTTGTGGTATGGCAATTGTTGCAATGCCGGACGCACTCTCTATCCGGACGCGACAATGACAAAAACAATGATGATCATGATAACAATGACAATGTCGTTTTAAAGTTATCATGTCACCCAAATAAAGGGCATTGAATTGAAGACAATATTTGTGGATTAAATGTCAAATGAAATTTACGCGCAATTCAATAAAAACTTACTAAACGCGATAAATCATAGTCTGAGGAATAACACTGCATGAAAATAATAATAATAAAAAAAGAACTCACTTTCACTTTGTTTTGAAGACGATTTTCTAATTTTGTCACTCGACATAAAAACGGGTTCCTCTGAATTTGCGCACTAGCGAGTGCAATCAAGAAATTTCGGATTTTGGGGAAACTGCGCGCACATTAAGCGACAAATCATGAATGATTCTTTCATTCACTGTAAATATTTCATAGGGTTGCAACAATTAAGTGATTAGTTGAAAGTCGCTTTTTTGCGAGGGTAGGGGCTTCAATCGGGGGGGGGGGGGAATCAGGGGGCAGTCGTCCCATGAAAATATTGCAGTGTATAAACATATCCACCCCCCCTCCATTAAGTTGAGAACTTGGAAAATTCCTAGGACGTAATGCAGGGATACACCAATAAGCAGTGCAAGACACTACAAAACCATTAAACTTAACATATTTTTTTCTCGAAAAGTTTGCTATTATAATTTTGCGTGCGAAGTGCGCCGACAATTTTTCACTTTTCTTACCTTTGCCCCCGCCCCCACATCCGAAAAATAGAGAGCGACGCCCCTGTGCGAGCATATGAGACCCGTGTAGAACTTGATATTTTTCACAATTACAAAGATGTTCGGTATGAACACTATAGATTAGAATAATTCTTGTTAGTTTAAGTGGTAACAATTTTTAATCTTTTTAAATCAAAATAGCTTGGTCTTTTAGACCCATCTCACAGCCAGACGGGGCGGATTCCACCCTCCTCTTGAGATCTCGGCCATCGACCGCGCGAAATCGGCACGCATGTAGCCCAAGACGTATCTACCAAACTGTGCTGGTTAATTTATGCGAAAAAGTAGAATTTACCATTAAATCACTATAATTAAAACTCCAGAAATGTTATTTTTTAGACACTCTCTGAATTATTCTTAGCAAATCTAATTGAAAGAAGAATTCGAAATCAAAATGGATTTCTTACGTATTCTATTGCTTTTTATATTTCTTATGCATTTTTTGCGTATTCTTTATCGAGGTCACTTTTGCAATCACAAACAGCATGAAATTAGTAATTTTTATCAGGGGCATTGATGCTTTGAGGGGACAATCGCTCCCCAGTGAAATTCTGCGGGGGGGGGGGGGGAGGACATATTAATTTACACACCATAATTCTAACAACTTGACAAAAATCATAAAACGTAATACAAGGATACTTTTGAAAAGCAGTGCAAGGATAACATTGAACGTGACATTATAATGTTAGTAAACATACATGTATTTAGACGTGAAGAGAGATTATAGATGTATTTTCATTATGATTATTATAACTTGCCTACATTATTTTCTCTTACTGTGTTGTAGTTTTAAATTATGTCAAGCTTTTCCTTGTATTTTGTTATATTTTTGTTATGTTTGGAAATGAAAACTGAAATGAATGAATGAATTTTCAGCGCGCTTTGAGCGCGGAGCTCGCCGATAATTTTTCACATTTTTCTTTTTCAATCTCGTCATACAAAAAGAGCGCGACGAATTCAACCCCGAAATCAAACGATGTTCATCAGCTCGAGGTTTCTGCGCTCGGTCCGCTACCAACCGAACAGCCCCTCGTCCGCGGCCATCAACACCCTCATCAAGCCGATGTTCATCGGACGATCTCGGCCACTCCTGCTGCTACTGCACCGAACACGTCTTCCGCAAATGGTGGGCGCGAGGAGTTATCACTATGGCAACGGGAGTAGGAAGGCACCCGACAGGAACGGTAGAAAGGGAGGAGGAGGAGGTGGTGGTGGTGGTGGTGGTGGTGGTGGAGGTAACGGGACCGGTTCTTCTAGTGACAACGGCAACAAAAGTGGCGGGCCACAGACGATCAGCCCAACGACTATTCAGGTAAACATATTGAAGCACAAAATGAGTTATATTGCTATCTTTAACCCTTTACACGCTGAATTTATTCTGAGGGGATAATAACGACAATTCTTTTCATACTTTCTGTGAATTTTGCTTTCCTTATTGCGGCACTGAAAGTGGTAATTCTTCTATAGATGTTACTTAAGCACATTATCTCTTTTTTAGTGTCTCTTGTACAAAGATGAAGGAGAAAAAAATGTGACGTTTTTCCCTACAAGGGTTATGGCAAAATTATTACTTTTTTAACTGTACAAAAACACACGAGATACCAAGCCGGGAACTTTCAGTTTGGGTAATTGGTGCATCATTTTTTTCCAACTTGTTTTTATATTAACTTAGATTTGAGTAAAACGTTTCACTCAAGACGAGAGTGACACCTTGTATTCCTTGGCAAAATTTAATAGATGAATAAATAAACTGGAAAAGTGAGTTTGTATAATTGATAGTGCATGTACATCTACTATACGGTAGAGTACATGTAGTTGTGTCGTTTTAATAGCTTGACCCATTTTTACGAGGATAGCAAATAAATTGTGTTAGACTCAACTTCAATAAGCCGTGATGTATATAATCATCTTCTGAAAACTGACTTTGTATAAAACAATTTGGGTTATACTTCATGTTTAAATTCATATCACAATTATGTCTTTGACAGCTAAAGTTTTTATTCAATTTTCAATCACATCGTACGTCTTGTAGGCCTATTTTACGTATAGGCCTACCGAGATTATATTCATGTTGATTGTGTTCTTCTTGCTTTCTAATAATCGTAGGTATTTTCTGACCCGACGTTAGCCAAGTCGGTCCGCGAAATGGCGGTGGTTCTCCAGCGGGTCCGAAACAATCTCAAAAATCTCCGGGAGGACATCGAAGACTGCGCCTTCGAGCTCATCAAACAGGGCCAAAACCAGAAGACCATCGACAAAGCCGCCACCGACGCCAAAACTCTCTCGTCCGAAGCCATCAACACGCTCCTAGCGCAGCAAAAGGAGTTAAGCATCATGGAGAAAAATCTCGTGTTCTTTTCCAAGATGTCCGCCAGTCACGACAACCACATACGCGACTCTACGGCGATGTTGAACGAATGCAAAAGGCGGCTGGAGGCGTCCGCCTGTAAGCTGGACTACCTAGAGTCGTCGATGAAGCGAATTAAGACTTTGGTTAACGATGAAATACGGGCGGAGATGAAAGAACTACGGCTGGCCAATAAACTGATGAAGAACGAGACGCGAAGTGTGAAGGAACAGTTGCTCCGGAAGGGGATTCTACAATCGGCGAAAGGCATCGATTCGAAAGACAGATGATGACATGATTGGTTTCCATTTTCTGAGTAACTTAATGTATGTTATCATGTTTGAATAATCATCAATGAACTCTTGCCATACGATTAAGAATTTTCAAACTGACGGAGAACGAAATAAGGAGCGTCAAGGCACAATTATTCCAGATTGGGATTCTACAATCAGCGAAAGGCATCAATTCCAAAGACAGATGAAGGCAGCATAATTGGTTTCCGTTTTTCTGAGCAACTTATATTATCAATATTATCATGTTTAAATAATTGGTGAACTCTTGCAATTATGATTAAGACTGAAAATTTATGGCCACGTTTATATAGCCTATAATTTTGAACGTGGAAACGGTATCCATTGGTGGTTCCAGAGGTGTGGTGGGTTGGGGTGAACCGGGGGGGGGGGTGAAGCCGAAAAGGGGAGAGTAGCACAAAACTGCGTTCAGGGTGGTTGAAATAAATTATCTCCATTTGACAGGTCTTGAAAGAAAATCCCCCAAATGGTTCTCCACCAATAGCAGAAAGGTATCCCTTCTTCCCTCAAAAAACTTACAAAATAAATGTTAAAAAAATGAAAAAAGATGCAAAGAAGAAAGAAAGAAAGAAATAATTATCTAATGTAAATAAATGTTAAAAAAGGAAAAAAAGATGCAAAGAAGAAAGAAAGAAAGAATTATCTAATGTAATCATCAACCAACCGACCGACCAAATCACCAACCAACCAACCAATCAATCAGTCAACCAATCGATCGATCAATCAATCAATCAATCAATCAATCAATCAATCAATCAATCAATCAATCAACCAAATTCTCAATTGATGAAATCTTCAAGTTTACCAACAGAAGCCACTCACCATATTTCAATCTCTTCCAGATACCGACTCGAGAAAAAATCAGCCATTTTTCACTATGCAATTTTACTTAATGAGCTACATTCTTTATAAGGCGAAGTGATTAATTAGATTCATATCTTTCAGTCATAAATCAAGCCTACCTCCGGACGATATGGCGTTAGTTCAAGGACCATTTATTTTGAGAGAAAGAGGGAGAAGGGTCTACTGCAATTACTTTATGAAATGAAGAATATTTTCAGTTTGCAGCTAGAACAGGGTCCGAAATGCCTACAAAATATCAGCATTTTGGTTTGCTTCATAAAGCCAGCAGAATATTATATCTTATTTTGCTTTTTAGGAGCAAGCATGGGGAATGTTTTTAGGACATGTGATACTACGCATTACACGTGAAGTAGGCAAGGAAGTTAGAAATATTTGGAGAGAGAATTTCATTAAAAAAATGGCCCTTCATAATCTTCAGGGTGGGGATTATGTAAAAAAGTTTCATATGTTTGCTTGCTCTCTCCAACATGTATTCCCAACATTGTTTTACAAATTTAAAGGTGAAAAAAGTGGGTTTTCAAAAGTTTTTGAAGGATTAATATGTGTGTGTGTGTGTGGTGGGGGGGGGGACCTTCTTTACACCAATGTGATACAATATGAAAAAAAATCAATAAACACAAACTTAGAAGAAATAAGATCGACTAAATATTTCACAGGGTACTTACTTGTATACGAATTTGCAAAGAACAGGAGTTTAGGTGTGTGATATCATCATACAATTCCTTGTACAATACAAACACAAGCTTTTGAATGCACTGTGTCATGAATGATTTTATACTTTAAAATTACTTGCAATGAAGAAATCGATTTTAAGAAATGATCAATAAAGAATAAAACTGTGTATGTCTGGTTGGTAATGTATGTGTGTGTTTATTTTGTAATGTTTATTTGTATGTTGGTCAGTGTGAGGTTAACTTGTTCAGGGTTAGCTACACTCATACTCAAGCTGGGGTTTATGGGCATATTTTACATTTCCATAATTCTATAAATGTGGGGTATATGTCAAATGTGGAGCAATACATACTTCTGACAAACACAAACTAAAAATCCTTTTGACAATGCTGACATATATTTGGAAATACCTTTTATTACCAAAAAAATTCCCACAATATATGTACATACATTTATATTCACATTTGTCATACATTACATTTCTTCCATGACAATTAAAAAAATTTGGTCACACTTGTTTGTAATTTTTGGTTCACAAACACACTATACTATTTGTGACAAATACGTAAGTCAACTTTGACATTTACCAATAGGTTCTGTGAACTAAGTAGAAAATTTATAAAGTTTTATTGCGGTGAAAAAAGTGAGCGCACAAAAATGGAAAATAGTAAATGTTGAAAATTAATGTTTACAGATAATACACAACACACCTAGAAGCAATCAGCACAGTTTACATATTGTACATAGAATCTTGCTCTATGATTGGTGGAATTTATACCACATGACCTTAAAGGAAAAACTTTCTCAGACATGAATGCAGAATCGTTTGAGCAAATTTGGTTATGCTATTCAAGATATACAGTACGAGCTTTTCACTGATTTAAATAATTTTTTATGTCACCCTCTACCGATGCAATTCAGCTCAAGTTTGTGATGACATAACAGAACAATTCTCCTTTGACTTTCGGCGTGTTTCCACAAAGAATCTGAGAAACCCGGAATTTTGTAAACCTGGAATTAAATACCGCGCTAATGAAGACCCGGCATGTTTCCACAGAAAGCGTATAATCGGTTAGTATCCGATTCTACGCCTACATGCAGTTGTAACCGGACGTCTGGAAAGTTGGCTTAGTGCATTGTGGGTAAGTGAACATCATGGCAGCTGGTACGATTTGCCGGTCGATGCATTCAATTGCGTTTTGGATGGTTGTTTT
Organism: Eucidaris tribuloides; assembly: GCA_001188425.1. Lineage (NCBI taxonomy): Eukaryota > Metazoa > Echinodermata > Echinoidea > Cidaroida > Cidaridae > Eucidaris > Eucidaris tribuloides. The sequence goes on along the minus strand of JZLH01S0079254.1, from coordinate 161,102 downwards.
TGCAGTCTAGTTTGGCACTGTCAGATGAAGCACCACAACACTGGCGAAGGAAACGTCTCCTTAGAGCCATTCGGGACTTGCAATGTCAGGCAAGATTCCATTCATAGCACGACCTAACATCAGCTGTATCAGAATATTGAACCTGGCATGTTTCCACAGCGCTGAAACGGGGAACTAACTCGGAAAGAACTACCTCAGCAGACGGGTATGATAATCAGATTTTTTGTGGATATCGGATTCTGAAAAATTTGATACTGGTGTGTTTCCACAGGCTCTTCTATCGGATAGATACAGATAGACCCAGAATTTTGGGTTCTGTAGAAACATGCCGTTTGAACACAAATGTTCATTAATTTTTCATTTTCTGTACTGGGAACAAAGCTACAGACCTAGTACCTTGTAAAAGGCATGCAAATTTACCTTATCCCCACCTGAGAAACAAGACAATATCCAGTTTTCATGAAAACTAACATGAAATTAAAAATTCATGTACAAAGTCAAACAAGAATTTTGTTCTGGAGTAACATCACAGATTAGAGCAGAATTATTTCAATTACTGAACAGTCATATCTCTTGAATGGCTTATCCAAATTTGCTCAAACTTTCATTGTTGGATTTCTACAAATGTTTTGAATTTACTGACTCCACATTAATTTTTTGGAAAAATTCTCCTTCAAATAGATGTCCCTACACTCTACTGTCATGTTATTACGGTACAAATCGTTCCAGCTTATCAATTATCGTGCACTGCATTTTGTTTCATTTTGGTCTGTGTATGTAGTAAAGCATATGACTACATTTGAATGAGCTGCGATCATGGTTTATGTTTGATGGGCCTCAACTCTTTCTATTTTGACCTATTACAGTACCACTCTAAGAATATCACATTCAAAATCTTATGGAATATTATATATATATCAGTGGTAAAAAGAAGGTTAAAGTAGAATTCCAGACTCATATCAAGTACTTGTAGGTTGCGTTGGATAAAAGCAGAATAATCAGGGAAAAACATTTATGAAATTTTGAGAAAAATCTGGCAAAAATCAACAAGGCTACTAATTATTCAAATTTCTTTTTATCACAACAAAATAGCAGCACTACATTGTTTCTGTTACCAGTGACTATTTGATTTGTACACAAAAATGTTATCAAATTTCCATTTTTCCCGAAAAAAAACAACAATATTTTTCCTTGTATCTGTACTGCAGATAATGTTCAGCCTAACACATTTTTACATGATTTCTCATGTGAAGTAAGTGTATCCAGGCATACAAATTCAAGAAAATGAAAATGTTATTTTAAAGATATTTTGTGCACAAAAAGAATGGAAGGTTGCTAACAGTGAATGTCACAGCAGAGCCAATTTTATAATGATCTTTGAAACTTAAAAAAAAAAATCAAATCTTTGTTGTCTGATTTTTCTCAAACTTTCACCTACCGGTGTGCATTTCCCCAATTGTTTCTGCTTCAATTCAAAGCAACCTTTTCCCCTAACCAAGTATTCCCCTTTGCAACAACATGAAATGGCAACAATCTAGATCAGGAGTCGCATGAAACAGATATGTAACAATTTGTCTTATTTTCTTGATAGATTTAGGTGAGAGTTCTGGAATACTTTGTAAATTACTTTTTTTCTACAGGAATTACAGAATCTTAGAGGCAATGGGTTACTGTGACAGGATACTGACTACAAAAATACAAATTAAATACACCACTCAGTCTGTTGTAATGATTTTCTGATAATAACCAGTAATTAGACAAATTGAGCTAGTAATGTGGTCACAGAGAAGTATAATGCGAGCCGATATATATTCATTCAATCATCAGTTTGTTGCTATGGTTACTGTAATGTCAAGTTCCTGGAAATAACAAGCCAACTAGAATAACTCACCGAACAATATGTCAGTGATTAGGAGGTAAAACCCTTTTTGTTACTTTGCCCCAAGCGGATATGACTAACAATATGTCAGCATGCACTGGTACACCTAGGTTAACTTTTGTAATGATGGGTTGGACATTTGAAGTACTAATTCAAAAGTAATTAATTTATTTGTAATTCTTGTAGGTCATATGATATCCCATACAATCCGTCCCCCTAAAATTTTGAAGTCAGAAAATCATGGGTTTTGCATGAAATTTAGGTCTTTTTGACATTTTTGCCCCTCGCTAAGATTTTACCCTACATGTAGCACCACCCCTGATTTCATAGTATTTTTCAGCTCTGGCTATATATACCAGAAATACGGAAAGGATCAGAAGTTATTTGTTAAGTTTCTGTTCACTGCTAAAATGTCCTAGAAGTTCCGCAATCTCAGCGAAATTTCCTACTAAGTTGAGGAAGTTTTGAGAAAAGTTTCACACAAGGATTTGCGGGAAGTTTGCGTTCACATTACCAAACTCGACAAAGTTTCCTGTTGGTGTGAAACCACCTAGAGTCTGGTGTGTATGAGGTCTATTAGCCACAAGCTAATCCATGAAGATTACGATCTGCATTGGACATAACCCAGATTGTATCAGGACAACTCCCCCGGAGCACGTCTCCCCCAGAGGCAGAGGACAACTCCCCTCGGGATGACTCCCACCCGACAATTCCCCCAGAGGACGTCTCTCCCAGAAGACTCCCCCGGAGGACAGCTTCCTCGGAGGACAACTCCTAGGACAACTCCCTGAGAGGACAACTCCCCTGGAGGATAACTCCCCTGGAAGACGACTCCCCCGGAGGAGAGCTTCCCCAGTGGACAACTCCCACTGAGGACAGCTTCTCCTGAGGACAGCTTCCCCAGAGGACAGATTCCTCAGAAGACAACTTCCCCAGAGGACAACATTCCCAGAGGACAGCTTCCCCAGAAGACAACTCCCCCAGAGAACAACTCCCCTGGAGGACAGCTTCCCCAGAGGACAACTTCCCCGTGGTTAAATCAGACGTTCCTCCGGGGGAGTTCTCCTCAGGGAGTTGTTCTCCGAGAGAGTAGTCCTCGGGTGAGTTGTCCTCTGGGGGAGTTGTCCTCCAGGGATATTATTTCTAGAACCAACCCAGACAAAAACTACTCAGATGTCGATGAGGACGCCTCTGGCCGCCAACTCGTAGTCCTTCTCGTGTTCCACCAGGAAGAGGATGTCCGACATCGTCTGCTCGACGACGGCCAGGTAAGCCAGGTCGCTGATTGGTCGGTAGTCGCCGATCTCCTTGGGTGGGTACTTGAAATGGGGCCCAAAGTTGACACTGACCTGTGAGTGGTGTCACAACAAAAATGGCGAATGTGAATATTATGTGTTGGGTTCCAGTGTTGCATCAGAGACCAGAGGTTCCAAGATTGAGGCCGCCCCAAAAACCAACCTTTCCATAGGGTTTGTACAGGTGACTTGGAACCCAGACCGAGACCAAGACAGAGGCCATCAGAAATTGGCCTCAAGGCCAGTCTCGGAAACAATACTCTCAGATTCATATTTGACTTCTTTTCAGACCACAAACGTGTCATGTGTTTGAAGATAATCATAACCGACGTCTAAAATGTTTAAATCATTTGAAATACACAGACTGTCAAAGGTAAATGACATGATTGGGGGTAGTCCTTAACTTGGGCTGAAACTACTCTAGAATCAAGTAAACTATGCAAGGATTCTCCCGTGAAAATCTTGTCGTCAAACGTTGACTCATTCTAAAATAAACAATGTCAATATCACTTGTAGCACGGAAACCTGCTGTTTGGCATTCTATGGGGCTTATTTTTATCGTCCCCGGATAAAATTAAGATGCTCCTATGTTTATGCTTGATTCTCTTTAAGTAAACAAATTACAGACAAATCCTCCCACGTGGGAGATCCACTCCTGCTAGTGTATAGTTGGTATATATTTCAACTCATTTGGTTCTTCAGGCATTTTCAAGTGTTCCCAATCATGTCACTAACCTTTAACTAAATGTTATCATAATTTACAGTATACGTTAACAGTACATAACTAACTTATTACTGTTATATACACTGCACTGTTAAAGACATACAGCCTATACAGGGTGGCCCAGAAAGAATGCTACGAGTATGATCGCTAATTTCTTCATCATTATCAGAAAAATGTTATTAATATTTATTTTGTTGATTAGAACATTCTTTTTCCAATAAAATGATACCAAGATCATTGATTTTGAGTAAGGCGTTTTGATTCTAGGGCCATTTTTCGGAGGCAATGCAATTTCCCAAATTTGCCAATTTTTCAACAGCCGCGGTCATCGGAACGCCGAGATATTCTGGCATCTCAGCTTGCCATACCGGACAAACCGCGATGACAATGGAGACATAGCTCGCATCGTTTTTCCTTATGAAAGTGAGGGCATTCCAGCCCTTTTGTCATTGCGGTTTGTCCGGTATGGCAAGCTGAGACGCCAGAATATCTCGGCGTTCCAATGACCACCGCTGTTGAAAAATTGGCAAATTTGGGAAATTGCATTGCCTCCGAAAAATGGCCCTAGATCAAAACGCCTTAATCAAAATAAATGATCTTGGTGTCATTTTATTGGAAAAAGAATGGTCTAACCAACGAAATAAAAATGAATGACATTTTGCCGATAATGGTGAAGAAATTAGCGATCATACTCGTAGCATTCTTTCTGGGCCACCCTGTATACTGTACTTCAGTTATATCTCTGTTGTTACAATCACACTAAAACAAATTACAATTTTTACAGTGAACATTGGACCAGTTAATATTGGGCCTTATAGCCTAAATAGAGTGAAAGTGTATTACACCTTCAAGTATTGTCCATTAGCTAAAACAGCACTGTATGTCATTTCAAAGCTTAAATTTAATTTGATTTTTTTTAAAAACATTTTTCATAGGCGTCCTACAAATGTGGCAAATAAACAAAGGATTAGAATAGATCTATCTTACTGTGGACTGTTTGTACAGTGAGAAGGCTGGGTAGTAGGTGCCTTCATAGATGTTCTCATATGCAACTCCTCCACTTTTACCATTCCGGAAGAAAATAATCTGAAAACAGGGAAGACAGAAAATAGTCACAGTGAAAAAATGAAGTCATGAACTAGTAATCTTAATACATGTAAGTGATTAATTTGTGTCATTTATAGATTAATCAAGTAAAAAAAACCTGTTCTATTCAAAGGTATATGATTGTTTTCAAACTTCTTAAATCACAGGTAACAGGCTTGTTTACTGATGTATTCAAATTTATGGATTTTTCTTTATGGCAATTATTTTCCTTTTTTTGGAACGGGTGGCTAGAAATGAGCTTTTCAATAAAACCTCTTTCTAATGAATACACTTCGATACTTGGAATCCTGCTTGCATAAAAGCAAATTTTGTTATATCAGGCAAGCCTCAGGCACGCTCTCAGGTTGTTAGTAACAACATTTCATAAAAGATTTGCCTGTACAAAATATGAACATGTTAGCAACCTGGAGGTGC
>JZLH01S0079254.1:124897-138926 GCA_001188425.1 Eucidaris tribuloides | reverse complement strand
ATTGAGGCCATGAACGGAGCCACCGCAGTCCTACACACCACTGGCCGGAATGGGCCGCGGCGACGAACCACGGGCGACGTAATCGGAGGTCATGGCCCATGGCGCATGCATCTGGGGCATGCGCAGTGTAATGGCGGCAGCAACACTCAGGGCATGATCAATGGTTGAAAACGAAATAATTAATGACATTTTTGGTGGGGCTCAAAAATCTAAGGTCTGTGTGAAAGCACATACATATTTAACTTTGAAATAAAGAGCATATGGCCTATGTCAGACAATGATATATATTTGGTAAAATACTGAATAGCTGATTAGGCATGCGCAAGAGGCGCATAAATGGAAGAAGAAAAAGAATATGTTTAAGGGGGCCTATAGGGGCCTATACCTTACACGCAGAGAGAGACTATTTGTCTTATTAGCAATACTATTTTTTTCTTCTTCTTTCATAATTTGGTCTGAGATATGATTTATATCAAATTGCGGCACAACTACATACTTAATTTCTGTGAGCGCATTCATCAGTGTGAATATGTATGGAGTTAGTAATGCGATCACGCTTCGTCAACAGTTAGCTTGAGAATCTGGGTTCCCAGTGCCGTGGCGGCAGTGTATGTTGTAACCGGCCGGGATAAAGCCGAGAATATACTCTCTCAAAAAACTAAGAATAATGGTGATGATAATAGCGTGCTAATTTGCAATAAAGTTGGAGCAATTCAGTAATTTGTTGATGGTCTTTTTATCAGTGAAAATTAGAAATAGAACCTTAAAGGTATAAACTGACCATGATTAGGGGTAGTCCGGTCTCCAACTTGGGCTGAAAAGCTAGTCTAGAATCAAGTATGCCAGGATTATCCTTTGAAATTCTTGTAGTCAAACGTTGACTCATTCAGAATAACTAATTCTATTGTTCCACTCGTGCAGGCAAAAAGCCTGGGCTGTGTGGGCTTTCTATGGATCTTTTTTATCATCCGGGCGGAAAAAATAAAATACTAATAGTATGTTCATGCTTGATTGCTCCTTAAGTAATACAAAGTACAGACAAATCGTTCCAGCTGGAGATCGCATTGCCAGTTAGTGTATAGTTGGTATTAACATTTCAACTCATTTGGTTCTTTTGAGGCATTTTCAGTGTTCCCAATGATGTCAGCTAACCTTAAAGGGAGAAGGAACCATGCAGCGACTAACAGGCATAAGTTAATGAAAAAAAATGAGTTCGTTCCTAAAACGGTCAATCAGATGCGCGTCACGATGCACTGGTCTGGAGCTGACGCATGGCGTGACCGATGCGTGCCATCCGAACGTGTGTTATAGTCCGGCCATGGTAGTGTATGCAGGGCGCGTTTGATATCGATAAGGCTCGCTCGCCCCTATAGTTGTTTCTGCAAGTTTTTATGCCGCGGGATAAAACTTGGCAAAGACGTTAAGCTAAAGCACAAAATTTAAAGCTGAGGTGAGTATCAGCTCCAGTAATCCCACTGTCTTTATTAGCCATGTCGGCGATAATTTTTCAGCAAATAGCAAGCATTGTCATTATTATTTCTTAGGCTTATGGCCTGTGCAGTTGCTGGCTGCCTCTCTCCTTTAAAATTTGACATTTATACGAACAAGGCTTCATAATCATGTTTACATCTTTTTAACGGGCATTTCTAAAACTGCATGGTACGCAGTGGAGTAAATGGGGTGCCAGCGAGGGCATAATATATGTCAGCAAAACAAATACTCATAATACGAAACAGTTGCAACCAATTAAACAAAGCGATGAAAAAAAAACATACGGAAAATACACTCGTCAAATAGGTCAACACAAATTGTACACATTTATGAAGCGCGGTCCGCAAGAGTGGGCAGTTCTCTATTTAAAGCCACATGTGAAATCTGCTGAAATTTCAGCTGACTAGCGAGAGTAGCACGAGCACTCTCGAAAGTTTGGGGGTGGCTGAACTAGAAGTGGTCGTCTTAGCACGATAGGTAACGTTGTTGTAGCAAAGATGCTGGGCGCGCTTCGGCCTTTTTTTGTCCCATCAGTCTTCGTCTTCTTTTTTTTTCTTTCAAGGGCGTAGGCTGTTTGGGGGCAGCGGGAGTGGGGCACATCTGGGAGGTGGAACTAAATGACATGAGAGGTGCACAATCTTATGGGAGGAGGGGAAGCTAAAAGTTGAGTAAGCAGGGCGTCGCGTTCCGACTTGGTGTGTGCGTGGTAGCATTTCTCTCTCATGGGGTAAACATTCGCGGCTTTCCTGGCGAGAGTTTCCAGTTCATTCCTTAGTTTACCGGTCGTAGGAATATTTCTTCTGCTAAGAAAGTCCTTTAATTGTGACACAGATATTCTCCAAAATTGTTCATCAGGTCAATCCATGTTTGCTCGGGTATAAGATATTGATATTACGAATTTGATGAGGTTCGAAATGACATGTTTTGTGCGTTTGACTGTACGATTTACCGGAACCGGAAGTACACATCCCAAGAGCGATCGATCAGATATCAGTATCACGAGGTGATATCGCTTGATATCGGCTATATGCGATAGGGAGAATTCTTTTATCTTGTGATTTACAAGTAACGGGTACTAACTAGAAACTTTTCGGCTTAAAGTATCCACTTGACATGTGAAATAAGAATAATATTAATCATGAATTCTCCCCATGCTTAACACATGGTATGCTTCAAATCTAGGTCTTACTCTTACATCATACATGTAGACTTGATAGAATTCATTTATTTTATGTGGTTAGAACAAACTAAGAGTGAGAGGTACTTACTTGCAACTTTTCTGCTGAAAGTCTCCACCTGACTTGCATTGCAATTCTTGCAGCAAAATGAGTAGGTTGTCATATAAGGCAAGCAGGAACTGTGGAATGAACATGAATGAGAAAAAATAAATGCAATTTGTGATTTATAGATATAGCAAGCAACGTGGGAAAGCGATGGGTTTCTAACTCATGATTAAAGATGTGTTCAATTGATGTTGCAAACGTGCAATAAAATCATCTATATCTGGATGATGAAAATCAGGCTGAAATCATATATTCAAATGTGATAGATTAATAATAAATAAACAGTTCTCCCCCTCTCATTAGAGAGACTATGGGGTTAAATATTGAGTTTTGTGAAAATTCTGCGACCGGACTTAAAACTTCATCATTTTTGCGAAATTACGTCAGGCAGCGCAATTTCAAAACAAGCCGGCGTACGTCTAAGCGTGCACGTGTCGTTACCAGATAATGTTCTGCGATCAGCCGTATAGCGTATGGTCGCAGCGGGGTTTAGCCGTTTTAGCAATCACTGTGGCGGCGTGTGGCCGCTCCGCTGGTCTATGCGACGGTACAGCAGTAAGCCGCGATCGCGCAGTTCGAGCAAAATTGAAGACTTCACGGGAAAGTAACAACATTCTGGTACACATCGTCGTTATTAAGTCTTTTCTCCATTAATAACAACAAATTCGAATGAGTAATGGACTCAGAGCATTCAACAGCACGAGCATTTTGATAAGATACCTTATACACACGGGCGTTTTGGTTGAATAATAGCAAGGAGAAGTAATGGACTTGCACATCCCTGACACAATCTTTAAACTTGATTGTCTCCGATTTTGTCAACATTTGTTATTTGTTGATTAGGATCATATGGCACTAGTTTGTAAATTTCAGACTAATACCCATTTTCCACAGGTCTTATGAACTGCTGACCCACATGTCTACCATTAAAATTATCTCAGATTTGAGGAAAAGTATTATTTCTGCAACATTCCTGCAATGCTTACCATGTACATTGGAATATGGTAAGTGCCAAAGAACACGGAAAAGTATTTGAATTGAAATAGAAATGGACAGTGATGCACACCTGCTCAAAGAAAACTAGTTAAAAATGAAATAGAATACTTACGTCACATTTACTGTGGTGATACAATCTTTATGGAACCACTTGAAACACTGGCTGCACTGTAGTTCTACACCTCCAGCACTTCTTTCCTTTCCACTAAACGATAAAGAGAAAAATAAAACTGAAAATAAACCCCTCAAAAGCATATGGAAACTCAACTTTTAATATATCTTTTAATTGTAATGGCATAATCAATGTTATGATTAATATCAATAGAAAGTGTGTTTAAGTTTAACCTTCTTTAAAATAATAGTACCATATGGAATGGGCAGTATATCAGAATATGGACCAGGGTAAAATAACTAAGTTTTAAAATGCCCTGGCATTGAAAAAACAGTGCGATATTTGTAAATTAAATGACTGTTGGACTATTGTTTCCAAATGGTCATCCATGAATGCCAAATTCTAAATAATCTGAAATTGATGCACGTAGACACCCCTGAATATTGTCATCCCTTGAAAATGTTGATTTGTGCAAACTTTACTGACCTTTGACCATGACCAGAATTAATCTGAAATATAATTAATTTCAGCCTCACCTCCTGGAGAACCCATAGGTCAAATTCATGCACAGAATTTTAATATATTATGATTAGATTACAGTATGGTGTTCAGAAGGATAGATGGGCAGACACATGCAACCCCCCCCCTGCCCCCAGTAAAAAAAGTAAATATCAGCACCCTCCAGGGATGAGGTAAGAACAAATTATGCAAAGACCTTTGTTCTTTTCTTCTCAGCACTTTGATATGTTTTTAGGACTACTCCCCCAGAGGACAGCTACCCCAGAGGACCAGTTCACCCTGAGGACAACTCCCCTGGAAGACAACTCTCCCGAGGACAACTCCCCCACAGAGTAAATTAACAAAGTTTCTAGTTTTAAAAAATTATCTGAGTTGTCCTCTGGGTGAGTTGCCCTCTGGGGAGTTGTTCTCAAGGTGAGTTGTCCTGATACACTTTGATACCAATTACTGCTACTTACCAATAGCAATGATCCCCGAGTGGGGGCGTCGCTTCCCTAGAATCGCCCGCCCCTCCTTCTCCTGCACCACCCTCCCCTTTGGTGATGGTCACATGATCCGAAATATTCTCCTTGTTTTCCTCCACCTCCATCATCATTTCTTCAGACAGTTTGACCTCTTCTGTCACCATCGCACTCGTCTCAACAGTTTCCTGGTTCTCGACATCTTGATCCCGGGAAACGTCCATTGGTTCCTCGGGGGCACTCTCATCCGGTGCAGTGTCAGACGGCGTTTCTGTAGGTTCGGTGGTCGTCTCTTCCTGAACATTATCAATCTCGGGAGTCTCAGTCTCTGTCTCGGTTTCACCTTGAGTTTCAGACTCTGTAGGAGTTTCGCTGTGGAGGAGAAACAGGAAGATAAAATACAGCCTAATTAATCAAAGTTAAAGTTACCGAGTCAAAACTTAAACAGACGTTCACACGCACCGTTAAAAGGCAAAACGTTTTGCAATTTTACAACTCCGGTTTAAACCTTTAAATTATCAACATATGGGAATAATGCGCACGTTAACGTATAAAGTTGAATGACCATTTTTAGTGGCCTCTTGGCCACATGGTTTTTATGAGCCTCCAAATTTATGTGAAAAATACCCAACTGCTGTATTCCACTGCCTACACACAGACCTATTACCACATTACTGGTAGCTCCTCTCACTCTTATAATTCATGACATTTTTTTTTCCTGTCAGTCTCGGCTCCTCTCAGACAAGGTCACACGCAGGTTTAGCCTGTCATAAAACTAGTCTATAAGCATAACACCACATTTGCTATTACATGCAAAGGTTAAAAGTTGATAAGGATCTGTAGAAAGAGAAGTTGAAACACTGCAATGTTAACACAAACAAAGTTGCCATGCCCTATACTGTCAGGGATGGACGCGCAAAAAATTATTATTCCTGCAGATTGTAACACTTTTACCATACCATTACATGTAAACCTTGTTGTCGAGTCTGATGTTAGGCTAGTTGTGACATTTATGTTTTATACGTCTTCCAATAAGCTGAGACAATGTGTGACCAGTCGGTGACGAGCCCGTCAATCACGAAGTACTCCCTGGGGCATGCTTTGTTACTCACTGATTAGCTGTACAGTGAACTTTATAAATACTCAAATAATAAGAAAGACCCCATAATTCAACTACGGTTTAAACGTTTGAAACCGTTTTATGACCAGATCAAAACGTTTCACATACAAACCTTAATTGACTCAGGCCTAGTTAACAGTCCCATTTTTTCCCAAATAATTTAACCACACAAGTAACCATGTCTAAACTCACATCAAAAAGTTGTTGGCAAATTAGCAAAACAACAAAAACCGATGTTGTCTTTTAGTTTCAACAACCTTTTCTGACACAAATTTGATTTCCTATAGACTATGTTTTGAATTACGGTACAAGGAATCAGGAATTGAATTTTTCAGATTCAAACAATTCACAATTGGTCACTTGATTGAATCACCTGTTGTGATTACGGGTTAATGAATTTGCAGGTGCAACTGTCTAACAAACAGATTAGATCTATCTAAGTGTTAGATCTAGACATGAATTGCCATGCCCATAACCACTCTGTGGCGTATTTTCTACAGAATAAAACAGATAGAACAGTTATTATATCCCTCATTGTAAGTTTCTTGCATTCTGGTTGGTCAAAAGTATGTCACATGATGAAAAATAAACACACTATTCTGTGAGTCTGAAAAACAGTCGTTCTGAAAGTACTATAGTACAGTAGTTGGAGTGTACAATAGTAAAGTACTATTGTACTCTCGACAGCAGGATCGCGATTTGAGCTTAATTCAAAAGCCGAATGAATCGTGTGTACAAACACATGAACCGTACACTATTTTTTTCCGTGCGTGTGAAAGACATTATGCGTGCTACGCCCGTATGGAAGTTTGGCAAAGTTTAAGATTAACAATGGATTAAGTTCGTCAAATTTGTGTTAGGATTATAGTTAAAATAAGAATGAGGATTAAATTAGTATTTTATAGGTTCATGAAATTGGTACTCGACTAACTAGGTCTACAATATACGTTAATGGAATTGCATCCCTATCCTTACCGCAAGTAAAAATATCGCGCACCTCAGGCTGTATACCGTGCGAAACACACTTACTCGTAGGGATTACCGTAACTAAGTACATTTCATTTTCTTTCTTTTTTCTTTGTGTAATTTCCCTGTAAATTCGATGACGGATACAAATATATCGTATCCTGAGTCTCTGGTTGTACTATAACGCCCTCGGTTACGACGTTGACTGTTAACTAATTACTATTTATTTTCCCTAGGCTCGGGGCTGCGCCCCTCGGGAAAATAGATCTACTAGTGGTCCACGTAACATCGGGCTCGTCATAGTTTCAACCAGAGACTCTCGTATCAGTATATATTTGTATACTATTACACCATACTCAGTGACAGCTCACCCATATGTTGCACAAATGCAGGACACACCAGTCGCCCACTTACAAATACAAGCGCACTGTGCATGTGCACGATATGGAAATTACAAACATAATATTGCGCGTGTCGGACTAAGAAAAACAGCCGCAGTAATGATCTACACAGCAATTCCACATAAAACCAAATTAGACCCAGGGCTACTCAATACTTTCACTTTTAATAATACGTACAATTTGTAAAAGTCACTTTAAATAAAACATTGGGCATTAAATTGTGTATAATAGTAGATTCTAAGTTAATTTTTAATAACTAATATTCAAACCTTTCTTTGTTTTCCGCCATGGCTGCTAGCTGCTAATACTTTGACCTTTTGACCTACCACGACAACGTAATCGAGAAACGTGTTTCAAAAAACCCCATAATCACTACATATTCTACCTACAGTCTGTAAAAAAAATACATATTTCCGTAAAAAAATAGTTACTATCATGTAATAACTCAAAATTGTTAAGGTTAAGCATTAATTCGGTGTGAGAGGACTCATTTCCGTGTTCGTTCAATACGTTGAAAACGCGCGCGCGCATGTAACTTCTCCCGTATGCAACCTCCCCCGACAGCTCGGCGGAGGCAAAGGTTACGATATCGCTATACAAGCAGCAGCTGCAGAGCCGCGACAATATACAGCGCGCGCACGGCCGACGGTCCTCGGCGCGGCGCGGGTGCATGCAGCAGCAGCGATGCACAGTGCATGCTCGCTAGTAGCCTTTGATCAAGGCCTCGAGGCTTAATCATTTCCCCCGTCAGCGCAATACCCCACTAGCGTCTGGAACGAGACTAACCGCGCTAACCCCAGTGACAAAGCAGGCGAGAGGCGAAGCCTCTCGAACAGCCAATCTTTCGGTGCGACAGGAGTGTAGGCATTATAATTAGTCTCTTTTTAGGCGCAAGGGATACATCTACTGCTCAGAGGCTTAATGGCGTGAGGGACAACCCACACCCACAATGCCTTGTCAAAAGGCTAGCTCGCTAGTTTTGCGCAGATAATGAAATTGTGCATGCGCTTATGCACAAAACACTATCATATACACACAGCAAAGTTCCACGCCTTCACATATGATGAGTGCGAAACCAACTAGATAAGTTGATAGGACGACTATCATTTTTGTCCGTTTTAGTTAGATTTAGGGTTAACTTTATGGATAAATTCAGTTGAATTTAAAGACTCTATCATCTTGAAACAACTCGAAGCTGCTTGAGGAAATACAGCATGAAGAAACAGAAGAAATTTTCGTCGCTGGTTGGTCGCTCGTACACGGTCGGGCGGATTCAAGTGACTGTGGACGAAGTGATTGCTGAAGGTTTGTATAAAATTTGTGCTGTGTATGATTGTATTGGGTTGAAAATAAAACCGAAAACCGGCCTGAATTTGGGCATGTAGTTTCCACTGATATTACATGTAATGTGTGGCTACGCTGAATGACATTCAAAGCAGTAAAATTTTTATCTTTGAGGAAACTCAGAATTAGTAATTTGTCAGTCTCTCAAGTCAAGACTCAAGACTACTCAAGACTCAATTTCATTTTGTGTGGTGCGTGCTGTCACTGACTCAATCATTGAGGATGTCTGTGGCAGATTGCATGCATGATTGTATGTGTGTTCCCCACTTTAATATTGGAATTTCCATGACAAATCAGGATTTATGGGAGGAAGATATTAAGTTGTGTCCAGGGTGTCTATTTGCAACTTTTAGTTCTCGGCGAATAAAACGGTGTTCTCATGACGTGAGGTGTCTGGACACAGTGCACAACCCTTCATGATTGATAGGCCGTACGTTAAGTGGGTTTCAAGTTTTCAAAGTGAAATGTTGGGGAACTTTAATAAAAAATGATTTCTTTGTAATTTTTATTTTTTAACGTTGCAAAATTCAGTGTCAGAGTATAATAAATCATTGCATAGAAGCTTCACTAGATTTATGTAAATTTATGATTTTGATGTGTGTTTGGGTGTTGTTGAAAGGACAAGTGATTTTGCAGTTTCCAGGATCATAGCAAGGTGCATCAAAAAATCACTGAAACTCATTGTAATTGTAAAGTTTATAAAATTGTCAAAATGTCAATGTGATGGATTCGACCCCATATACCTGGTGGTGGTGATTACATTTTTAGTCCTCTTCTTCATTCCAACTTCGTTGTCCAGAGCTATTCTTTATCCATTATCGATGAATTCGGGACTCGATTCTTACAGCAAAATTACTCAGCTTTTTGAAAAATTGAAGTAACATCTTGTATTGACCTTTTGTTTAATTAGTGAAAAAATGCAAAAATGTTAACGATGTGTAAATCTGGTGGCATAAAGCGCGTGGAGGAAGCGCTGAAAGCTGTACAAACACTTATGGGGAAATGCAAATCAATACTGTACACTTTGTTTTTCCTACTATTTCAGCAGATAAGCTATCTTGGAGTTATGATATGCATCCTGACTAACTTGACACATGTTGTACTATAACAATTCCAAAAGTAAACATTAAATTGTCTTCAAGGTCATTAATTACTTAATAATGAACTGTTAGCTTATGTTGCCATTGACTTCTACACATTTATGAAGCATGAAAGTACTGAATGTAAGGACACACATGTATGTCACTTCAGGGCACTATTTTGGTTGAAATTTTAAATACACTCTACTGATTCATTTATTAAACAATATTCTACTAATTAATCTCTAAAATTTGTTAATTAGGTTTAGTAAACTATTGATTAATTAGTGTATATAATATTATGTAACAAATCGCCAACACAATTTTTAACATATTTTGCCACACCCTTTATCACTACATCTGAAATTTCGAAAAGTAGTAAAACCATACATTTTCTTAAGCTGAAAGTGCTCTCTTTCACACCATGACATCAATTTTAGCCATGACTTAATCTACTAGTAGTGCAAGGATTGCATCAATATCACAAAAATTATACATTTTTTGTGATATTACCCTTAATCTTTTTTACCACACCCTGTATACAACTTGACCTGGCTGATGAATTCTACTGAATATAAGCTTTCAGAAAATGTATCCCGCTTTGTTGGTTTCTGATAATACTTTTGATTATATTGTTCAAATGCCAATAAGTGACAGGCATTCTTAATTTGGTGCACTGTAACGCAAAGGGCCCCACCATACGAACACGAGACCCAAATTACAAATTATCTTTTGATTTGTTTTTTGAAAATTTTTGAGATAAATTGGCAATGCTATTCTCTATGATCAACACTCAACTAATGTTCATAACCAGTACATACTGTACACAATGTGTTTTTTCATTAATGATCACTGTAACCCCTGTGTTTTCAGTCTTACACATTTTTACATGATTTTGTATGTATTTGAAAGTTTGAATGTATTTAATAACATCCAAGATAGTGAAAATTTAGTGACATTTTGTGTACAAAACAAAGGGAAGATTAATCACACTGAATGTCACAATGTTGCCAATTTTGTAATGATTTCTGAACAATTTTGAACATTTTCAAAAATTTTCTCAAACTTTCACTAGTGTTTCCCTCGATTTTTGTTTTGATTTATTCAAAACAACTTAGTATGAGCCTGGAATTTCATATCATATGAGGTTCATGATCTGATAGTAATATGAATAATAATAAATAACAATAGACAATAACAATAATAATGATAATAATAATAATAATAATAATAATAATAATAATAATAATAATAATAATAATAATAATAATAATAATAATAATGATAATAATAGTAATAGTAATAGTAATAGTAATAGTAATAATAATAATTATAATAATAACAACAATGACAATAATAATCACAATAATAATAATCATCATCATAATCATAATAATCATAATAAGGATGAAGACAATGACTCAGGACATATTATTGAGCTACGATAAACCTGTATATAGTGGCCACCTAAGGGAAACACAAAATGTGGCCTTTATAGACAGGTGGCTGCTGTACATGTACATGTATAGACAGGTTGGCTGCTATAGAGAGGTGGTCACTAAGACAGGTTTGACTGTACATGTAGGCCCCTACTGTAAAAATCAAAACCTACACAGTTCAAGTTATAGTAACTTCCACCAATGAACAACTGAGTTTTTAACTTATCAAAACCTGAAATTACTTGAAACTGACAACAAATTACTAACAATTGAAGATTATTCCACAGTTTGGGGGCAGCATACGGTATAAGTTCCGTATCAGTATCACCAAGGGTAACCTTCCCAGGCACTGTCTTGTTGTTGTTGGGGTTTTCTTTACTCAAAGTTGTTTACATCATTTTGGGATATTTATCAAACATTTAACTATAAAGCATGGGACACCAAGGGTAATGTTTCCAAACTTTCCAAGCATTGTATTGTTTTGTTGATTGTTAATTCCTTTTGCTCAAATATTGTCAACATCAGTTTGGGATATTTACCAAACATTGAACAATAAAGCAAGGGACACCAAGGGTAACTTTTCCCAGCATTGTATTGTATTGTTATTTACTTATTTTTTCATTTTTTCATTTTTTTTTTGCTCACAAGTTGTCAGCATCAGTTTGGGATGTTTAGTTGTTTACCAAACATTGAACAATACAGCAAGAATTGAATTCAGTATGTTTCCTATATAACTTCCTGTGATAGTAGCCACATATATGCCAGACAGACAGTTCGGTTATGTTTCAACCTGGAACAATACAGACCAAAAGAGCTATAAATTACAACATGTCTCGTCTATCAAGCTTCCATGATTCTCAAAGCCCAAGTATAGGTTTGGTCGATCAGACCAATTTTTCAATAGTTCATAAAGTATGTTACAGTACACAATATGCCAGACATTAGAACACAAGTTATTGACCTCCCGAAAACTGTTCAGAATGACAGTGTATTTTGATTTCAAAATGATCAACAAGCATCACTATGTGTACACACATACATGTACATTTCCTTCATGAAATGAATGTCGGGGGCAATTGGGGGGGGGGGTGGGGAGGCTCCAAAATTTTGATTTATTAATTTCTCAACAATTTAAGTATTTCAGTCAGAGTATGGGACTTTCAGGGCATTAATTGATGATGAATTACGGTAGGTGTATGTGTGAAAGTCAATGTAACACAATAGGAGCAAATTTTCACCAATACCAAAACCAAACATTGCATGTAATGTACCGGTACATGTACGTATTGTTCTATGGGTAATTTGGTGATGGTAATATTATGTTTATGTTCTTTGGACTTTGGGTTCAACAAACTTATGAAAGTGTGCATGAACTTTTTCTCCTGTTGTTGGAGGTTGAAACATTTACAACATGTACTGTACATGACTATGTTCAATGTTGCACTGTTGGTTATGGTTAGGCCAATAATACACGGTTCCACACTTATTTCTTTGCTTGCCCTTTGGGCATGTAAAATTCACACTTTCACATTTTACTTGCACAAAAGAAAAATTTACTTGCCCGAAAAGAAAGCATTAAAAGTCATTATCCACTACAGTACATGTAATTTTCACCTTTTTAATGATATTCACATCTTTTTATGCCCTCACCGACGAAGTCTTGAGGGGGCATTAAGCGTTGCACCTGTCCGTCCGTCCCCCTAATTGGTTTCCGCACGATAACTTAAAAGATATTTGACGTATTTAAAATTGTTGGTTTGTAGGTAGATCATACTAAAATACAGGTAGAGTTCGAATTCGGAGTCCACAGGTCAAAGGTCAAAGGTCACAGCTCATTATGCGAATTGGTTTCCGCACAATATCTTTAAAAATATTTGACGGATTTTAAACATTTTTGATGTGTAGGTAGATCTTATTAAAATACAGGTCGAGTTCGAATTTGGAGTCTGCAGGTCAAAGGTCACAGCTCATGCAGATTGCTTTCCACATGATTACTCAATAAGAAATGCTTACTGATCACGTTAAGCGGGGGCATCCGTGTCCTATGGACACACCAAATTTCGAGTTTATTAGATGGTTGCAAGAGATGAAATTTGTTATTAAAGAGTCATACAATTTTGCCACAATTCTGCACAAAGAAATCATCAGTGACACCACCTGAAGAGTTTTGGATGTTTTTCCGATTTGAAAATCAAAATTTTACTTGCCCAATTGGGCAAGTGAATATTAACATTTTGATCTTTTATTTGCCCAACATGAAATTTTACTTGCCCTGGGTAAGCGGGCAAGTGCTGTAGTGTCGAGCCCTGAGTAATTTGACTAGTGGCTAGGAGATGGGCTGTTATGGACAAGCTCATTGGCAAAAGTCTCATCAACAAGACCGTTATTTGGCCACTTAATTGTTTCAGTCTGGTTATTGTCTCACGACATACATCAAATGACAAGGTACTGTACAGTACAGCTACATGTAGCTGCAAAAGATACTAACTTTTGTACCTTCCTCAACACACTACTACCAAACACACCACTTTTTCTTTTTATCTGCCGCTACACGTGTGATTATGACTAATCGTCAAAAGCTGCGCGGAAAAGCTGTTCTGCCTGCTGGACCAGAATTGCTGGGCCATTGTGATGTTTACAGTGGAGTAGTTTTTCTATAAGCCCAGAGGTGCTCACTGACCTGACTGAATGAATCTATGTCATAGTTTAAATATTTTGCATTTCGCTAGGATCAGGTGATATAGTGATGTCATTCCTTCTTATTTACTTTTACAATTCCAGTGTATTCATACTTCTACAGAACAGTGTAATACATGTA
>JZLH01S0079254.1:81036-95711 GCA_001188425.1 Eucidaris tribuloides | reverse complement strand
ACTTATTTTTGTTAAAATGTACCTCTACAAGCAATCATATCTAATGAGCTTTTGAAATTCTATAATTCACTAGTCCATGTTAATAGTTGGTTATCAACGCAGGGACATGCAAGAAATTTCTCAATGTCAATTATCATGCATGCGCCATTGTCCTTTTTCTTTTCTTTATGCGGACAGTTTTCGCAACTGTACTATAACTAGACAAATAGAAACTCTTTTATTAACTTGTAATGTAGTCCCTGTAGTCTGTACACTGGCGCAAATTCAGTGGCATATCTAGGGTAATTATTGGTGCCGGGCAAACAATGAAATTGCGCCCCCACCCCCCCCACCAAAACTTATTGATGTAAACTATAAATGCAAACAAAAGACAGACGCATAGTGGTGGATTGTCTTGCAAATATGCAAGGAGCGAAGGTGACAGAGCTTGTAGAAAATTTATCTACTTGCTAACCCTAGTAAACCCATTTACGCCATGTGGACTGTGAGGAAGGGGCGCATTCCTAAAAGGTAAAACTATCCTTCCTTTTTTCCTGTATTTTCTGTTTTCTTTTTGCATTTTTTGTGCCTCGCCCTGAAAGTGGCGGGCGGGGGCACGTGCCCCCTCTGTCCCCTCTAAAGATTGGGGGGATCACTGGCAAATGGTACATGTACTGTATGTGGGTTATGGCTTAAGAGAAGGAATTGAAAAGAACGCCAATTGTATAATTTCATAGTGGACTGATATTTTGATATAATTTTGTCTGAAAGACAGAGAAAATTCGCAAGATGCTTGGTTGTAATGAGAAGAGTACAAAATATTGCCATGCCTAATGGGAGACAATCAATGCAATTAAATTTGTTCAATTAGCAAAATAATAGAGGCATGCATGTATTACAGGTAGCTCGTGCATGTTTATAAATTCACTAGGAAATTCTTTGTTATTGGAAAAAAACCTTTTAGAGTTTGCATGCCTTGGGCTGAAAATAAAACCATGTGTCATTCATACAGACTGCAAGTCTATCATTCTAAAGGTTTGGCTTTTTTGAAATGAAAGTTGTTGTAAATATCTGCGAAAAGGAAATAAAAACTCAAAGTTGTTTTCGAAAAGAGTTGGCTTTGGCATGGCATGCAATAGGCCAAATACTGGTCCGCAAATAATAATTACATCTAATTTTTATAATTAGCTTGCATTGAAGCCATAGTTTACAGAAATAATGGGGAACTTGTAAATATACAAATAATCGTCACACTGACAAAGACAACTGATATTTCTGTACCATTGCTGGCAAAAAAAAAAAAAAAAAAAATACAGCACCCCACACTGTAGACTATGGTGGATAAGGACGAACAAGTTACATAATATAAAAACTGCCTTTTCATAAGTTAAAAGATGGCAATTTCACCAATCAGCAAGGGGCAGAGGGCGTCGACAATACATGGGTGCCCAGAATTGTGGTCGGGCACTTCAGAAAAAACAAGCCTGCCCACTTGGCAGTGCCTTTTTTGGCAGTGATCTATTGACAAAAACAATTGTACCTAAATGCTGTCAATTTGGATTTTTGCTGTTGGGGAACAACTGGAATCTAAAATTAAAGTGCCCACTGGGCAGTTGAAAAAATAAGTTTTTTGTCGAGGCCTGGTGGCAATCAAAGCCCAGCACTCAACTACGCAAATGAAAACATGGGGGGGGGGGAGGGGAACATACATAGTACATGTATTGTTTTGCCTCTCTCCCCCCCCCAATAAATTCATAACACATCGGGCCTATGTAAAGAAGCGTTCCAAAAGCCATTGAAATTGAATACCATTGAAAATTAAAAGTTTCTCACTTTTGCCCCCCCCCCCTAAAAAAAAATCACAAAATAGATTGGTCACCCTGACATTCGCCAACTATATTTGTTTTTTTTCCCAATGTAGGCCTATTCATTTCAACATTACCCACACACACTGATTATGCAGATTTAGATAAGGGGGGGGGGAGGGGGCAAGAACAGGCCCAGATGATTGGGGGCAATTAAAACTCTTGCCTATGATTTGGATCGGGTCGAGGGGCTACCTTGGGATTTTGGATTTAATCTGTGGGCAAAGCCATCAAATTTGCTGTATTTGAATGTTAAAGTTAGCTCAATTCTTGAAAAGGCTTTAAGAAAAATAAATGTTCCATACAAAAATCTGATTAGAGCCAGCATCAGGTTGTATGGGTTCTGGCCGCGTGATACCAAGGGCAGTACCTCCAGAAGTAGAGCCTAAAGGGTCTGATAGAACAGAGGGCCCGATAGACCGATGCGCATCCTTGTCCATCATCTAGCACCATGTCGTTCACACTTTGCTATTCTTTAAAAGTCAAAGCCCTTGCTATAACCAGTGTCGCATTACCTGCAAACCAAGTAAAATTTTTCTTGTTAATTGAATGCTTGAAAGTGAACTTGTCATTAATTAAATGCATTTAGTATGCCAAACACTGAATTGATGGACTAGTCTGTCTACCCTCTGGTCTTGTCCAGGACAAGGTAGGACTTTATTAGGCATCAGTAATGAAGGAAGAGGGCTCTACTGCAGGCTCATTGGACAGTGAGCGCAAGCTCAGGTAGGCTAGCATTAACTAATCTGGTTTCATAAAAACAACAGATATATCAAAAATTAATTACTTGACAAACTCAACACAAACAACTTGTCTAAAAACACCACTGAAAGAACATAAGTTAGTAAACATCTATGATTTTCAGTACTATCATCCAGTAATGATCCCACGCCGTCTGGTAGCGTATTTGGCATATTTTCCCAGTATTTCCCGTAAAAAGGCGGTAATACCTGGTATTGTTCCCCGGTTTTTACCACCCGTACCGGGAAATAAGGCAACCGTCCGGGAAATATGGCCACCCTGGTTAGTAATGATGCAATATTATCATGTCCTAATGTATGGTTATGTTTTTTAGGGGGTTCCCCCTATATCTCTGCTGGTAGCTGTAATATTTTTATGCCTCCGCAACTGAAGTTTTGCCGGAGCAATCATGTTTTTTGGGTTGTCCGTTATCGTGCGTCTGGTCCTGTCGTCATCCGTCCGTTACCGTCCCGTGATCTTTTCGTCCGTCCGTCCGTTCCGTTACCGGATCTCGTTACCGTGTCGAGCACACATGTTCGATAACTTGAGAACCCCCGATCGATTTTTGATGTAACACTAAGACCAAGTTTGTACTATGAGCCACAATGAACTTGATTAGATTTTGGAGGCTGAAGGTCCAAAGGTCCAAAGGTCACCGCCCTTAAATATGTCTGATTTGGGTTCGTTACCGCGATAGACTTGAGCAGGCTGTGATGTCAATGTAACTTGGTGATGAGTATGTATTATGAGGCACCAATGAAGTCTGATTAGATTTTGAGGGCTGGAAGGTCAAAGTCAAAGGATCCAACCGGGCCTAAAATATGTCTGATAGGGCTCGTACCCGGCGATAGCTTGAGAGCGGCTGGTGGGATTTGTCATGTTAACTTGAGTGAAGTAGGTATTATGGAGGCACCACAATGAAGCTGATTAGATTTTGGAGATCAAAGGTCAAAAGGTCAAAGGTCACCGGGCCTAAAATATGTCTGATTTGGCTCGTACCGGGATAACTTGAGAGGCGCCTGGTCGGATTGTCATGTAACTTAGGGTGAAGTATTATTAGAGCACCGAATGAACTAATTAGGATGTTTGGAGCTGAAAGGTCAAAGGTCACCGGGCCTAAAATGATGTTGATTAGGGCTCGTTACTCCGGGCGCGAGTAGTTGCTTGACAGCGCTGTGTCGGATTGTCATGTAACTGGGGAAGGTATGTATTGAATGAGGACCAATGAACTGATTAGATTTTGAGAGTTCAAAGGTCAAAAGGTCAAAGGTGCACCAGGCCTAAAATATGTCTGATTGGGCTCGTTACTACTGCGAAAACATTGAGAGGGGCAGCTGTCAGATTGTCAATGTAACTTGGTGAAGTATTGTATATTGAGGCACAATGAACTGATGAGATTTTGGAGCTGAAGGTCAAAGTCAAGGTCACTGGGCTAAAATAGGATCTGATTTTGGGCTTCCGTTACCTGGCGATAAAACTTGAGAAACAGCCAGCTAGATTTTTCATGTAAAGTGGGTGAGAGTATGTATTATGCAGAGCACCAATAAACTGATTAGATTTTGGAGCTAAAGGTGACAAAGGTAAAGGTCACTGGCTCTTAATATGTCTGATATGGGCTCAATATTACTGTGATACACTTGGAGTTATGAACTTTTCTCAATTTTGATGTAACTTGGGAGAAGTAATCTAATATATAGGCACCAATTTACTGTTCGATTTTGAGCTGAAAGGTCAGAGGTCAAAGGTCACAAGCTCATGTTCCGAATTCGAGGCCTCATTTGCTCATCGATAAATGTGAGAACAGCTTATTGGATTTACTGTACTTGGTCTAAGGGGTCACAATGGCTTATGGCTTATTCACAATTGGTCTTGCTACATGGTAACTTGAAGGCTTTTCAAATTACATTAATTTGGAATGGAGTGTCGGACTGCGAGTCATACCCCCATCGACTGGCGCAGTCGATGCTCTAGTTGGGGAGAACATGTTTTTTTTGGCATGCAGAAAAATGATTGAATAAAATAATATGTACAGGAATACCGATGAAGCTAGATGGCACAAAAGAGAAGCTACCTGTACACTTATGTGCGTACCTTCAAACTGTGCCTAGAGTGGCCACCGTGACTTATCACAATAGTGGTAAATTTGCTGATTCTTTCATTGACATTATCAAACAAGTTTTTTGTCCAGAGCTTTGTACTTAAATTGTTTGGATAAGTATAAAATTTATGAAGGGTTTATTTTCATATTTTAGAATTTCTCATGTATGATATATACATGTTAGACAAAAAAATCCTTGACATGGCTTCTTCAGAGTCACAGAGGAAGCAACGCTTTTGTCTGCATTAGTGTTACATGACAAGTCGCCAAAAGTCGGAGTCGTGACTTTCGTCGAGGAGTCCGCGACTCCGACTTTAGAAACGGCAGAATCGACTCTCTACACAGTCAAACATCAATGACAATGTTGGGACTATGGTAGAAAGTCAATTTTTGAATGATCGTAATTACAGTTGAAACAACATAAGTTCAAATTATAATTTTGAAAATGAACTTGACCATTATTATTGGTAATGAAATTGGACAACAAATGGACTGCTTTCGCATCAAAATCACTGAAATCATTAAAGGAAGACACTGAACAGTCATTGTATATTTGTAGTTTGCTTCTTTTTACCTATTAATCATACCAACAGAAACACAATGCCAAGAGTTCAGCAAATAGTCGGAGTCGCGACTTTTGATTGGCGAACTAGTCGACTCCAAAAATCCTGGAGTCGTGCAACACTAGTCTGCATACCAGTGTTTGTTGATTGGCGTGCAAACTACGACGATTGGATTTCAACAAATGTCATCATCTGGAACTGGGGAGTAACTGAATATAGTTGAAATATAGTTTGATGCGGTCATCTGTTCTTGTACTGAGTGTAATCTGAGTATAGTTGAATATAGTTTTATATTGCCCTGTTGCAAACCATCATGTATCATGATCCTTGCAGTTTGCGCCCGACTGTAAGCCTTGACTTGTGTATCACTGCAGGCTGAGGTCAATTAGGGTAAAACAAAACATGATCTTTCGTCAGAGCAGCAGACTCTGCAGGAGCATCTTTGTTTGCATTTTCTGTTAAGTTGTAACATGTTCTTGAAGAGCTCCATTACGTACTTACTACCTGACTGACGCATAATTTGCTGTAGGCCTATATACTGCAGCAGTTCAAAAAGTGTTGAAACATGGAAACAGCCATATTTATGTACAAATATTTCCATGAATTTACAGACATTGCACATTGCCAGACAACTCATAAGCTAGACAAGATAATGTACCTACATGTACTAGTTGGTTGTGAAGTTATGTAAATTAATGCTTACTAAATTTACTACACCACAGACTCAACTGAGTTATTATTATGATGATGATGATGATGATGATGATGAATGAAGAAGAAGAATTGATGATGATGGTGATGATGAATATTGCTGATGATTAATTATAAGATGAATGAGTGGCTGATGATGAGTTGATGTATGATGCAATGATGACAGTGATGATGATGGTTATGATGTGTGATGATGATGAATTGATGGTGATGATGATGATGATGATGATGATGATGATGATTGTGATGATGATAATGATGCCGATGTGGTGGTGATAATGAGGATGATGATGATCAATTGAAGAATTGATAATTGTGATGATGATTGTGATGATGATAGTGATGATTGTGATGATGTAAAGATGATGATATAAAAATGTTGAGCACATTTGTAACTGATTTTGTTGGTCTCACTCTATTTTGGCAGGTGGATTTGCCCTGGTGTTTTCTAGTAAGGGACGCAATGGCCGGTATTACGCCCTCAAGCGGATGTTTGTCATAACGAACAAGAACCTGGTGGTGTGCAAAGAGGAGATTAAAATTATGGTAACAGGCGAATAATGTTAACCCATTGGAGACGGTTTGATTTTGCTATAACATTCATTCTCCATACAGTGTGTCCCAGAAAAAATGTCCCTTTCGTAGACAACAGAATAATTACCAAAATCAGGTTTATACTGAATTGAGTTTGTAATATTTAGAAAGCCACATTTGATTTTGTAGTTCCTGTGAAAATTCCAAAGGTCTCGCTTCATTGTTTTGAATATAACAGGCTCTTGTAACAGCAGTGCTTTCCGGCTCATTCCAATTTACTAAAAAGAAATGCACACTACAGACATACCATGCATTATTCCATGCTTCACTATCATGTCAATGACTGTGTTTCTTATTGTTATTAAGCAACTAAAGTCAAGTTCATTCACTTTTTAAAATGAAAACTTATCAAAATTCAGTTCCACTAGTCATGTTTGCTTTCATATGGATGTGTTCCATTCAAGTTTTGTCTTTCAATGTCCAGCTTGTAAACCTTTATTGTGTCTCCTGTACGTCCTTCCACCTGATTACCATTCACGTTGATGCATTGATGAAGCACTGCAAACTTGGAATGGACTGAAAAGCGCTGCTGTTACATAATGGACTGTGCATTCAAAACCAAATGAAGCGAGACCAATGAATTTTCACAGAAGTTAGAAATAAAATGAGCTTTCTAAATATGTATAAACTTAATTGAGTATAAAACCAGATTTTGGTAATTATGCTCTTCTACGAGAGGGACATTTTTCTGGGACATGCTGTAGACCCCAGCCTGAGATACTTGTACTTAGTCTCCAACGGGTGGAAAGATACATGTAAGTAGATTAAAAATGATCTTACAATCAAGTATACTCATATCTAGGTCTCCATATATTTTAAGTCCCAGGTGGGTTGATTGATTTGTGCAAATTCATTAAGTAAAAGTTTATGTACATGGCAAAAATGAGCAGATTACAGTATTGCCAAATTATATCACAGCAATGCTATCTAGACAGGGAGGGTTGAGAATTTAGCTAAAACTCTCCTCCCTGTAAAAGAAAAATCTATCTCTTCAGTTATCCAATTTTACTCAAATATTCACTGTTTGAATTTATTAAGTTTATAGCACAGTTACTGAATCCAACATACTGTAGATTCTAATGAATCTATCCAATTGAGACAGGATATTATTATCAGTATGTTCTGAAATGCACAATAAGTTATCCTGTGGGACTTGGCCAGATGACCAAGACTAAAAATCTGTACATGTTATGGCGTGAGGTAACTTCAGTCACTGTATTGTCACAACTGATTGCACACTGGACATATTTTACATTTGATGCACCCACGCCATACCCCGGGGTACCGTTGTACCCCGGGTACCGCGTTGTGGCAGCGCTCTTGTGTAAAAAATGTATTTTCTTCAGTTATGATCGATGAAATCAGTGGTGATGATGCAGAGGCTGTGCAAGTGCACAACAAAAAGGCATGAACTTACGAAAAATGGGTAAAAATGAAGTTAAATGTGTTATTTCACCCTTATTTCATAACTTTTACATAATTTTGTAACCCAGGTACAGTGCTGAAAAATAAATAAATAATTCAACAAAATGGGCAGATTTCTAGTTGGTACCGCCGGGGTATGGCGTGGTGCATCATTTAACCCATTGGAGACGATTTGATTTCACTATAAACGCATTTTCCATAGACGCCCAACACAAGTTAACTCATACTTAGTCTCCAACGGGTTAAAAATGCTTGTTTACAATATTCTGAGAGGAAATCAATGACTCTTATCACGTCCTGTTCCGTAAGCAACAAAAAATGGTTAATGTTTGACAATCTATTCAACTACATGCTCTCCATGCCATTAAGTAAGCATCCACTTAAAACCAGAGATGTAACAAAAAAATACTTGTGTTCTTTTTATTTTTTAGTCAACGCTTTCAGGGCACAAGAACATTGTGCCGTACGTCGAGTCCAGCATCACTCGCAGCAATAGTGGCGTGTACGAGGTGCTTATTCTGATGGAGTACTGCAGAGGTGAGTGTCGCGTGTGTGTTGATGGTCGCGGGGCGCTAATGTCTCGGAGCGCTAATGGTTTTAATTGTTCTCTCAGATAAATGTCACGGTTTTGCGAGTAGCATTCTTGGAGATGAATTGTGGATGTGGGCATCTCTGTCCCATAATTGAGTTTTTGCTTATATACGTGGGTAGACGCCCATTGGCACATGGGATGAGAATAAAAGTAAGGTGGTATTGCGGAAACAGGAAGCCGATGTAGGGCAGCAAGCTAGAGGATAGATACCAAAATTAGATCATACATCTTTCTGTGTGCTTTCATTTTCATTTTGCAAGCAATATGATTTCATAAAATGAATATTCCATGAGGACATCAAAATAAATGTTGTGGCTTGTGACTTATTAAAAATTTTTACTTCATGTCGTATTATTGGATCAACAATTAATTTCCTCATTAAATCATATTTCATGGAACCACTGAAGGAAAGTATTTTTAATATACACAGGTTTATTGAGAAAGATAAATTAGACAAATTACACGGCACCTCGGGAATTTAATCGAAACACCATTCTCACTAATACTTTTAGTACTTGTGCGGTAGAGCAGCATGTAACAGACATCATAAAAGTAGGCGGAACACACACACACACACACACACACTGCAGACAGACAGACACACACACACAACTGCACACTTCAAAGCAGCGATGTTTTCATTTCAGTGACTAATGGGTCAAATAATATAAATGTCAACCATGACATTCTAGGCTGGGAGACAGAGAGAGAGAGTGGATCAGAGCTGAGAAGGGATGGGTGTGAAAAGGTAGACACACTTCTGGTGAACGTGCATCAACATCGAGGTGTAGACAGAGCAGGGGCAGCGCCATGGTAAAATCTTGGGGAGGGTAAAAACCCTCGGGGGAGGGAAAGGGGGTCGAAAATGTTGAGAAAACTTACGTTCATGAATGGTACCACAAAAAAAAACTATATTGCATATTTTGAAAATTCCCGGTGGGGTGGGGGGGGGGGAGGGGGCACCTCCTCTGCCCGTCTGTGGTGCCGCCCCTGAGAGAGAGGTAAATAGAACGAGGAAAGACTCGGACATATTAGTATCACAGCAGACATTCAAGGGTGTCAACCAGTGTTGTATCTGAGGCCGGCCTCGAGGCCCATTTCTGGTGGCCTCGGTCTCGGTCTGGGTCCAAGTCACCTGTTTAAACTCTATGGAAAGGTTGCATTTAGGGTGACCTCGGTCTCGGTCTGGGTCCAAGTCACCTGTTTAAACTCTATGGAAAGGTTACATTTAGGGTGACCTTGGTCTCGCACACAGTGCTGACACCAGCGGCTTCTCAAAAGTGCGGTGGGAGGGGACCATCGTGACTCTTAAAGTGATAGGCTAACATTGTGGAGCTTCAATTTAAAAAATTGTCAAATTTTGATATCTAAACTACATAGTAGTGTTCATATGGACAAATAAACACCCTAGAATAAAAAAGTTTGGAAAGTTACACTGCCAATGGCAAGTTATGCATGAATAAATAATTAAAACTCGGGGTGAGTTTAAATAGCCTAGGTATACACACAGTAAGTCTATGGGAGAAAATGGGCAGGTGAAATCCGATCAACTTACGATTTTCACTTTTTTAAAGCACTAAATAATCATTTTGAAATACAATTTTTTCAGGGGGTCATTTTTAGACCTTATCAAAGACAATGGTAGCGAGGGGAATCATGTAGCTCAGATTTTTTTAACTGTGGTAAATGTTAGCCAATACCTTTAAGCGAGGGAGCAGAGTGACCACGTTTAGGGAAGTTGTGTATGTGTGGGGCAGAGGGGGAGGGGGATGGTTTACCCCTTCTTTGGAATGGAATATCTTCTAAAATGTGTGCCTGTAAATAATCCAGGTTTGACATACATGTATATGCAGGAAAAAAGGAGGAGGATGTACTTGGTTCAAATCCATAAAACTGGGTTAGTGTTGGGGGGGTGGGGATGATATGATGTCCCCTCTTTTTTTTTTTAAAGTGGAGGGAACATGCCCCCCCCCCATTGACAACTATGCAGACATCCGTCAACTTATCTGATAAAGTGTAGATTTTTAACCTGTAGTTAGCAACTCAACAAAAAGTCTAGGATGCTGGATGATTGGTTATATGCGATATGAAAAATTATGTTCATTTTCCCTTGTTGAATAATACACCTCTTTGTTTCACACCTCATTGCTATCCATGAAGTCCTCAGCTGTAATTGATTGGTTTTTCTTTGAAAAGCACGCGCTTAGTACCCAGATGTCTTATGGAGAATAATTATGTTAGATATGGCGCGCCTCCCCGCCCCAATACCCAACAACTTCAAATACTTGGGGAAAGGTCATGTATACTATTCGGTATACACCTACTAACCTGACAAAATATAGTCAGAGAAGATAGGGACTTTATCTGCTTCACCTCCTCTCAATCCCAGGGTTTCTGTTTATGGCTGTGTGAAATGGGTCACCTTATAGTCTTGATCAAAAACTGTACATGCTCCGAACATTTCAATAAATTTGTTTTGTAAAAATCAAGCAATGATGCCAATATACAGTCACTATTGGAAGTGTTATTTTTGAAATACATGTAGAGCTCATCTATAGACACGACAAAGGCAAGGTTTTATATATAAACTTATAGCAAGGAAATTCAAATATTAAACTTTCTTGCCAACGTGACTATATTACTAAGGGTATTTAAAGAAATCTTAAAGCCCGCTATTAAAGGGATGCGCCGTCCTTGAATCCATGTGAACGTTCAGTACCATTCCATCCGCTTGCCCTATTGCTAAGGCTGTGCATGAAACACACATCGTGGAACTGCGACAAGAATTGCCATTGAGGGTAGGCAACGTTATCAGTTTGGTTCAGTTCCCTTTATCTTCGTTGAATGCGTGCTGGCATAGGAAATGTGCCAATTCAGTGCGCAAGATTCTGCGTTTTCCGAAGTATAACGGTTCATTCCACGATAATTACCGGAATCGAGCTGGGCCACTCAAATACACATGATATGTGTGGCAACTACAATGTCATGTAGTCAACTTTTGTGAGAAGTTCTTATGTCAAATAAAACCCTGGGGAACTTACCTTCCAGATTACCAAGAGTTAATCATTATTGATTTGCAGTGGGGGATAATGTTACGCATTTTTTTCTTTTGGGGGGGGGGCGGAGCTGAGATTTAATCAGTTCCAGAAAAAAAATGTTTTAAAATGTATTCACATTTAGGATTCAAAAGTTTTTTGAAGAGATAATGCATCACTCTTTGCAAAAATCTAGCACTTTAAGAAGGAATGTTTGTAAGTCAAAATAATGGTAGTGTTGAATTTGAATATATATCGTAATAACCGTCATTGTTTGAATATGAAAAAGTTATTGCTATTATTATTTATCAAGAAACAATCTTTATGGCCACAGAGGGTCGCAAATCCAGAGGGGGGGAGGGGGGGGAGCGGACATGTCAATCCATAATTCAATCTTTCCTCCAAAGCATCCACAGTCACTTGATCATAATATTCATAATATCGTTTAGACAACAATTTCATGCTCCAGTCACAAAAGCAATGACGGATCACACCCGAACAGCATCAGGAATATAACTAACCGCACAATATATCACACTCATCACTTTCTACTTTCCACATGACCCTTTGATGTCTAATCAAACGAGATCAATATCCCATCATACCACCCCCCACGATTTTGAGGTGGGAGACACATATCAAATGTCCCCTACCATGATTTGGGGCAAAGTTTTCAAATAATACGCTAATTTTTGCTACCCCCCCCGCATCCGCCCCCCCCCAGGATTTTGGGAAAGAAATTTTTTTGTCACTACAGTAAACCTCCCCTCCCTTGCCCGCCTCTGGTTTTATCAAAACCAACTTGATGTCAGGGTGAACCTTGCCTTTAAGGAGAATGAAGCATAAACATAGGAGTATATTAATTTTATCCGGGGACGATAAAAATAAGCCCCATAGAGAGCCACACAGCAGGTTTCCGTGCTACGAGTGATATTGACATTGTTTATTTTAAAATGAGTCAACATTTGACTACAAGATTTTCACAGGAGAATCCTTGCATAGTTTACTTGATTCTAGAGTAGTTTCAGCCCAAGTTGAGGACTACCCCCAATCATGTCATTTACCTTTAAGTTTACTTTTTTTGGCTTGTACCCTGGTACTGAAAAGGTTAAACACAGTTAGGAAGTTGAGGGACATGTTGAGCCCTCGCCAGGTTTTGTACTTGTGAAGTCACTGAAGTGTGGTTTACTTTCATAGAAATCAGTCATATTATGTCACTGCCACAGGGCTATTGCCTATTAGGTTGGGGGACTATTGACAAGTTGTTTCATTACCGAGCAGTAAACTCTAACTGTATCTATCATATGACTGCTCTCAATAATAACAAATTCATGAAAAAAGCCTCCAGAAATCCATACGAATACATCGTGGCAAATAAATGGGTCAAGGAATGCTGCTGGTACAAATTGTGTCTTCAGTTTAGTTTCATGTCGTACTGTCAGCCCTATTAATAGCGTATTTGTACGCAGAGCTTGCTCACGTTTCTCAGAGTAATAAGTAAACAACCCATGCCAGCGAAGGTTATTGACATCACACAGACTCGGTTGATCTGCAAGATGCGCTTCATCTTACAAGTGGATGTAAATGTTATCCCAATAGATTCAGGGATGGGAGACCATCGTACATGTGCATGTTGATGAATCATTAATTGCATCAGTTATATAATTTACAGAGAAGGTATTTTGTATCGCTATCTAGCTGCCAGCAGTTGGTTCTGTGTGTGTGTGTGTGTGTGTGTGTGTGTGTGTGTGTGTGTGTGTGTAGTGTGTGCATGTGTGTACATGTATGTGTGTATGTGTGTGTGTTTGTGTCCATATATGTGTGTGTGTGTTTTTGCCTCTGTGTGTGTGTGTGTGTGTGTGTGTGTGTGTGTGACATGCACATTTAGTAAATGTGTGTACGTGAGTGTGTGTGCACGTATGTGTATGTGTGTGTGTGTGTGTGTGTGTGTGTGTGTGTCTGTGTGTGTGTGTGTATGTGTGTGTGTGTGTGTGTGTGTGTGTGTGTGTGTCTGTGTGTATGTGTGTGTGTGTGCACGTGCATGTGAAATGTGTCTGTGTGGTCTTGTTGGATGTCTTTAGTGTTGTGTAGACTGTACTGAGTGGGTCATGTGTGTACATGTATGTATGTGTGTGTCTTTGTACAATCTGTGTTTTGCATACATGTATACTGTACATGTAGGCCTATGTGCTTGTGATTTGTAATGGCTTTGTGTCTGTATGCTTGCCTGTTTCAGTTTGTGTGTGTACATCTGTGTGTTTGTGTTATTTTTATGTGCACATGCTGGGTACTTGTACAAAGTCATGTATACCATATTAAGTTGTAATTTACAGTATGTTTGTGTGTACATATGGTGACTGCACAAATTATTAATCAAGTCTGTGAGTGAGACTATGAAGAAGGTTATTGTTGGTCTTCCAGTAATCTGGTTTTCACCATTTCCAAGAATCTTGCAATATCTCCTGAAATGCAAAGTCTTGAGATTACTCATGGGGAATTGAAGAGAGAGTGATGCAATGGAGCTCATACAAACACACAAACATCCATACATGCACTAGAAAAAAAAATGTACACACATACACACACATACATGTGCACACAAACACATACATGTACATGTGCACACAAACGTACACATATACACAACATATACACAACACACACACACACACACACACACACACACACATGCATACACATAGTATACACAAAACACAGACACACACACATGCACATACACAGACACACACAGACACACACACAGACACACACACAAACACACACATGCATACACATAGTATTCACACAAACACACAGACACACAGACACATACACACACACACAGACAGATGCACATACACTAGACCTACATACATACAAACAAAAGCACACAGATACACAGACACACACACACACACCATGCACTCCATGCTCACACACACACACACACACACACACACACACACACACACACACACACACACACACACACACACACACACACACACACACACACACACACACACACACACACACACACACACACACACACACACACACACACGACACACG